>CM034703.1:324692075-324706723 GCA_020142125.1 Phrynosoma platyrhinos
CCAGAGTTCTCTGACAGAGAAGGCTAAATCTCTCACAGAACTACAAGTTCCAGGATATTTGTTTATTTTATTTAGAGTATTTACAAGGAGACCTTCCGCTGTGCCTTCTGCAACCGGACTTGTTTATCTCGAATTGGCCTTTTTAGTCATCAGTGTGCTTGCAGAAAGCGAGGGATGAGTCCTTCCTGAATCTTCGTTTGCGAAGAAAAGCCACAAAGTTATACCCCACTCTTCAGTCACAAAGTCTCCCAGGATCCCATAGCATTGAGCCACGGCTGTTAAAGCAGTGTCAAACTGGATTACTTTTGCAGAGTGGGCTCTGGTGCCCCACCAAACTACAAATCCCAGGATCGCATAGCACTGAGCCATGGGCCGTTAAAGTGGTGTCAAACTGCATTCATTCTGCAGTGTCATTTCTGGTGCTTCGTGTGACAGTCTGTGAACACTGCAAAATGAAAGCAGTTTGAGACCATTTTAACTGCCAAGACTTTATCCTGTGGAGTCCTGAGATGTGTAGTTTGTTGAGGTGTTCCACCTGGCCTAACAAAGAGATCTGGTGCCTCATACTACAAATCCCAGGGCTCCACAGGACAGAGCCATGGCAGTTATTGTGCTCTCAAACTGCTTTTCTTATACATTGTGGGTTCTGATGTCTCATACTACAAATCCCAGGGCTCCACAGGATAGAGCCATGGCAGCTAAAGTGCTCTCAAACTGCCTTTATTTGACAGTGCCACCTCATACTACAAATCCCAGGGCTTCACAGGACAGAGCCATGGCAGTTATAGTGCTCTCAAACTGCTTTTCTTATACACTGGGGGCTCTGGTGCCACCTCATACTACAAATCCCAGGGTTCCACAGGACAGAGCCATGGCAGTTATAGTGCTCTCAAACTGCCTTTATTTGACAGTGCCACCTCAGACTACAAATCCCATGATTCCACAAGACAGAGCCGTGGCCATTAAAGCTGCGTCAAACGGCTTTAAGCCTGCAGTGTGGCGACTAAACCTTTAGGGGGCAGGTTCTCGGGAGAACAAATCTGCGCCTGCTCCAGTCTCTCTCCTCCAAGGGTTGAGGCCATGGAACTTCCGCGCCTAGAGCGGCCCGTGCGTGTGGGGGGGGCGGACCGGAAGCGAGTGTCCCCGTTAGCCTCCTCTTTCCGGTCCGTCACTCTTCCTTCCCCGGGTGAGAAACTGCCCTTTGTATGTTTCTTCATCCTTGGCGCAATGGAGGCTCCGCGGGACTTTTAGGAAGAAGATGCAGAGGAAGAGGGAAAGGGGTGAGGCTCCAACAGGGGAAGGGTTTTACTATTATTATTACTATTATTAGAAGGGGAAGGAAGGTGAGGAAGGGGATAGATAGTTATATATATTTATTCAAATATATTTAACATATTTAAATATAATTGGGGAAATGAATTTAGTATTATACTATTATTATTAGAAGGGGAAGGAAGGGTTGGAGGGGGATAGATAGTTATATATGTTTAATATATTCAAATATATTCGAATATAATGGGGAAGGAATTTACTATTAATATTATTATTATTGGAAGGGGAAGGAAGGCGTGGAGGGGGATAGATAGTTATAAATATTTAATATATTCAAATGTATTCAAATATAATGGTGTGGGGGTGCTGTTGGGACTAACAACCAGTCAAGTGTTTTATTTCCAAAATTTGACTGTGTTACATTGAGGTAGATGGAGGGGGAATGAGGCCAAAGTGATCAAATTTTGAAAATACATTTATTATTATTATTATTATTATTATTAGGAGAAGGAAGGGGTGGAGGGGTATAGATATTTGATTTTGATATCTTTAATGTCTTCAAATATCTTCAATATATTTAAATATAACTGGGGGGGGGGGACTGTTGGGATTAACCAGGCAGTAATTCATTTCCAAAATGTTAATTGTGTTATATTGAGCTCGATGGAGGGGGAAATGCAAAGTAATCACATTTTGGAAATCTATTATTATTATTATTATTATTAGAAGGGGGAAGGAAGTGGTGGAGGAGGATCATAGATATTTAATGTTTATATATTTAATGTATTCCTATATATTGAATATGTTTAACTATAAATGGTGGGACTGTTGGGACTAACCAGTCAATAATTTATTTCCAAAATTTGATTGTGTTACACTGAGGTTGATAGAGGGAGAATGAGGCCCAAATGTAAAATGATAAAATTTTGGAAATAAATTTATATTGTTGTTGTTGTTAATCTTAGAAGGAAGTGGTGGAGGGTCATATATATTTGATTTTGATATATTTAATATATTCAAATATAATGGAGGGTGTGTGTGTTGGGAGTAACCAGCCAGTAATTTCTTTCCAAAGTTTGGTTGCTTTCCACTGAGCTCAATGGAGGGGGCATGAGGTGCGTTTATTTTTATATATTTAAATTGAAGGGGGTTAATGAATGGCTTACAGAGGGGTCTCAGCTACATGGTCTCCTGGCCAAAAGCCATCCACTTTTGTGGCATTCAGCCTCTCACACCTCTCTGGCTTTTACTTCTTGAGGAGACCTGTGAAGGCCAAAGGGTGGGAGAGAGGGAGAAGATCAATATTTAATCTGGAGGGGGATTATGAGAGTGATGTTTAGAGAATAATACCAAATCACATGACTAAATACCATTGTTGTTGTTATTGTGTGCCTTTAAGTTGCTTCTGACTTATGGCAACCTTAAGGTAAGCCTATCATGGGGTTTTCTTGGCAAGATTTGTTTAGGGGAGGTTTGCCATTGGCTTCCCCTGAGTCTGAGAGAGTGTGACTTGCCCAAGGTCACCCAAGAGGTTTCATGGCAGTGCAGGGAATCAAACTCTGGTCTCCAGAGTCATAGTTCAGTACTCAAACCACTGTGCCATGCTGGCTGTCATACTAAATACAATTGAGATTTTAAATCTACTTTTCCTGGGGATTCATCCCACTCAATTCTGCTGGGTTTACTTTCCAGGAGTTGTTCATAGGTCTGCACTCTTAAGGTCATAATACCATATGTATTCGTCAATAACTGCATAAAGGGGAACTTTCTTCTGAGGAGATAAATCTATCTGTATATATAGATAATGAGAAACTGAAATAATCAAGAGTTCCCGTACCTTGTATCTCATCTGTTAGTTAAACATCAAAAGAACATGGACAGCTGTCTTAAGAGTAACACATAACTATACGTCCCCTCATCCAGTATTAGCACAATGTAACATAGCATAGTGTAGTGGTTTGAGTATTGGACTATGACTCTTGAGTTTGACTCCTGGCTCGGCCATTTAAACCCACTGGGCGACCTTGGGCAAATCACACTGTCCCAGCCTCAGAGAATAGTGATGGCAGACCTCCTCTAAAGAAACTTGCCAAGAAAACCCCATGAAAACCCCTTAAACTCTGTGCCTTAAGGTTGTCATAGGTCAGAAATGACTTGAAGGCACACAACAATAAAAAAACATCAAATAGTATTAGTATATAACATATAATATATTATAGGCAATGCAGGTCTCTAATGACTATGGCAGGTAAGTTGAGAAACTCAGATAATGACATAAAACAACTTTGTGATTAGTCATTCCTTGATTGTCAACCCCCCTTTTGAATGTTTACTGCGATTTTGAAAACCTGGCAATCCTATGCCCAATGTAAGTTTTTTTTTAGCCCCACTTTTAAAAAAAAAGCCTCAGTTAAAATATCCAAAAGGCAGTAATGAACAAAATAACACAATTATTATTTTAAGATAATTTTTCATGAAAGGTTTTCAGTAGTAATTGTTGTGTGCCTTATGGCAATTGTAAGACAAACCTATCACAGGGTTTTCTGGAGTTGAGTATGACTCGCCCAAGGTCATCCATTGAGTTTCCATTATTAAGCAGAGACTTGAACCCTGGTCTCCCAGGGCCCTAATCTGATGCTCAAACTGCTACACTGTGCTGGCTTATTAGTTTTACAGTAATGTAAACGTCACTGTTCAAATGGTGGGAACTGTTGATTGTGGAATAGCACTTATAAGAGCTTGTGAAAAGTACCTTTTTGGACTGTAACTCTGTCAGAGCGACTTTGTGACATCATATATAATTGAGCCAGAAATCAGAGGTGCCATGTCTAGCTTTAAAGAGTGAGCCAGTTCACATGCAAGCAGGCAGTTTTTGAGGTGCCTTGGTCCTGTAAATAGTTTTGTTGTTGTTCCTAAAGTTTTAAAAACTCTGCTGAGTTCAAGTGTACAGTAGGCAATGCATTGCATCTGATAATATATTCTGATTTTTCCTTTCCAGCTCTGGTGGTGCAGTCAGGAAGTAAAATGGCTGAGAGTGACCTACTGGGACCAGGGCGAAGAGAAGAAGAAGCAGGAAAAGAGTCACATGTGTTCCAAGGAAAGGCCATGGGAGAGAAGTTGAGCAGGACAGCTCAAACACAGAAGAAACAAGCAAAGGGTGAGAGACTAAAACTTCAGCTGGATGCTCAGCACCAAGAAAAAGACCCAAGCACAGGACTTTCTCCTTATTCAGTGTGGAGACCATCACGGTTATTTGAGCCTCTCTCAAATGAGGATATGAAGGCATTTAAGGCTTCGTATCGAGCTGTAAAAGAAGCCCGTTGGTTGCCAGGAGGAAGAGGAGGAGGAGGTGCCATAGTAATGCATACATTACCAGACCTTGGCAGAAAAACCCAAGAGGCTTGTGAAAGCTCAGAAAGTTCCAGAAGGTTGAAGGAACAGATTCCAGGGGAGGTTGACCCAGACCGCCTGGAGATAAAGCGCCAGCATTTTCGGCACATCTGTTACCAGGAGATCAAGGGGCCCCGGGTGGTCCTGAGTGAACTACAGAAACTTTGCCACCAGTGGCTGGTGCCAGAGAGACACACCAAGGAGCAGATTGTGGACCTAGTGGTCCTAGAGCAGTTCCTGACCATCCTTCCCCTGGAGATGCAGATCTGGGTCTGCAAAAGCGGGCCTGCCACCTGTGCCCAGGCCCTGGCCTTAGCTGAAAGCTTCCTCTTGAGGCTGCAAGAGGCTGAGAACCAGGAACAAAAAGTAAGGATTTGGAGCCTAGGAAATACCTTATTTAAGATATACCTTATAAAGTACCTTCAGGCTATGTGTATAAGGCATGGGTCGGCAATGTTACCTTACCTGGGGCCGGTTGCTGGTCCCCAGGTTTTCTGGCGGGCCGGGGGTTGGGGGAATGGCAGCGCGTGTGCTCACGTGCCGCCACCGCTGTGCACGCTGCTGCCGCACGCTGCCACCACTGTTGCCGCATGCACTGCCGCCACCGCACGCGTCATGGCTGCCATTTTGGCAAACAAAATGGTGGTTACGACGAGCGCGGCTGCGGGAACGCACGGCAACGACGGTTGTCAGCGGGGGCCAGTCAGCGGGGTCTGCGGGCCGGGTGCGGCCCGCAGGTTGCTAGCCCCTTGTGTAAGGTGTATATGAAACATAAAAGACTTTTGTGTTTAGATTTGCATCCCATCTCCAGGTATCTCATTATGTATGTATATGTATATACAGGTATTCCAAAATCCAGAAAAATCCAAAATTCAAAACGCATCTGGTCCCAAACATTTCGGATAAGGACGATTCAACCTAATGAGCAGAATACAGTGAGACCCTTAAGCCTCAGTACTGACACATCTGGAGACAAATTTAGGGGTTGTAAAAGGCAAAATGTTCCAATAGCTGCCATTTCAAATTGTTTTACCTTAATTGGAAGTGAAAATCCCCAGTCCGTTTGCTTCTATTCCCTCAATACAACTGAATTTGGGATTTTCAGATCCAAAAGATAACATATCTAGAGATAGCCATGTTGATGCTACGCAGAAAACTGCAGCAAAATCCAAAAAAACGCATAGTGCTGCTAACTTGATTATGCCAACCAAAAAGCACAAAATACCTTACACAAGTTTTCAAAGATCACAGGGGGTGTATGAAGTTCTTTCAGTGGGCTCTAGCCGGAATCTTCCACCACTCAGCCTTTTTTGGATGACTCCCAAGTTCTTGGGAGGTGGATGGGAAGCCCTTTCTGTCTATTATTGTTGTTATTCTATATGCCTTCAGATAGTTTCTGACTTATGGCAACTCTACCACGAAGTTTTCTTGGCAAGATTTGTTTGGGGGTGGGGGGGTATGCCTTTGAGGCTGTGAGAGTGTGACTTGCCCAAGGCTACTCATTGGGTTTCTATGTCTGAGCAGGGATTCAGACTCGGTTTCCAGAGCTGTAGTCCAACATTCAAACCACTACACCAAACTGGCTCTAGCCACTTGATATATTTCTGTATAAGATCCTATTCTTTGCATGGGCTTTGACTTTTGTTTACTTACTTGCTATCCCACCTTTCTTTTGGCTGTCATTCAATTTTAAAACCATTTAAAATCATTAGCTCACAAATACCTTCAGCGTTGCCTCTTTCCGGTCATACATACCTGTCAGCCATCTACAACACTGCTCTTCCTGTGCTGTTTGAGAGTCAACAGCTTGATCACAGGAAGGTGCTGTTGGCCTGTTTCATGTCTTGCTGTGGGTTGACTTTGCGCATCTGGATGGCCACCGCAGAACCAGAATATATATCTGGGGTAGCCTCATTGGCCATGCAACAAAGTACAATAACATCCAAACCAGCGATACCTTTATTGAGTATCACAGAATATGATGGAACTTTGGTTTTGATCCAGCAGAGTGCTGCTTCATTAATTGTGGCTTGTATCTTCTGCCACAGGAAACTGTAGACTCCTTGGTGTCCTCCAGGAGTCTTGGACTACAACATCTGTCATCCCTAGGTTTACTTTTTTTAGTTGTTCAGGGGACTACATTGGGTTCCTAGGCAGTCTCCCATTGAGACCAGGTTTCTCTTGCTTCTTCAAGTTTGCTACATCTTGTGCCTTCAGGCTATAAGCCTTGGATCTTGGTTCCTTGACTAATAATACATGCATATGTTTCAGGGGTCTGGATTACTGGAAGAGGCATTTGTTAATTCTCCTACATTGGAGCAGGAGCCATCAGACGCTGTGGAAAGCTGTCTCTCCATAGAAGAAGAGGAGGATGCAGAAGAAGAAGAAGATGAGGAGGAGGAAGTGCAAGAGAAGGTGGACAAGAGTCTCTTGCTGGGTAAGCCTGATGTTTTGAGTTACAAGTATATATGTTACCTTCCATGAAAAGGTTCTGAAAGGCCATAGGTAAATTGTAGAACCCGCTGCTGTAGGACAGAGGCAATGGCTGTGGATTTATATGGCTGGTAAATTATATCAGAAGTCTCTTTGCAGCTCTTTTGTGTCTCATTAACAAAATGGAACCTTCATATCCAGGAGCATTCAGTATACAGTCAGTCCTTCATATCTATTGATTCTTTATCCATGGATTCAGTCATCCACAGCTTGAAAATGTTCAAAAACATATAAAGTCCAAAAAGCAAACCTTGATGTTGCCTTTTTTTTTTTTATAAGGGACACCATTTGACTATGCCACTGCATTAAATGGGACTTGAGCATCGATGAACCTTGGTATCCATGGGGGTCCTGGAACCAAATCCCTGTGGATACCAAGGGCCTACTGTACCTCTAAATGTTGGGTTCTAATTTATTTATTTTTCACATATATGTCTATACATATATGTTGCACCTTGCAAGATCTCTAGCCAGCTTACAATGCAATAAAATTTAAATTTAAAACCACAAAAATAATGTAAACATTCTGAAAACATCTGAATTAACCGAAAAAAAAGTTAAAGTTTTAAAAAGCTTTTAAAGTACTGATCTGGATGAACTCATTAGGCCCCAATGGCTTTAATAAAAAAGCTGAATTTTAACTTATCACGGGAATGAAACCAACATTAGCACCAATCAGGCCTCCAAGGGCATTATAAATAGGGCTGTGAAGTTGGGTATGCTACATCTTCGACTCTGACTCCTGTATTTTTCTACTGTCCGACTCTGACTCCTTCATAAATGGCCAATGTATATTAAATAGTAAGAACAAATTTAATGTAGTAAAATGGTAGCACAAGGCATTTCATCACCACCACATGTATCATTAGGCTACTTAGATAGAACATAAAATATATTTACTTGATTAAAATTTCTGAACAAAAATTTTTTCCCTAAATTTCATTGAAAGTAAATATGCAACAAACAATGCAATTAATGAGCACCAGCATTTAATTTAAAAAATGCAAAAGTTTTTAAGAGCATAGGATATGCATTAAAACTAAAGAATATGTAAAACTAAGACTAACTGAACATAATACATATTGTTGTGTGCCTTCAAGTCATTTCCAACTTACGGCGACCCTAAGGGGATCCTATCATGGGATTTTCTTGGCAAGATTTGTTCAGAGGAAGTTTGCCATTGCCTTTCCCTGAGACTAAGAGCATGTGAGTTGCCCAAGGTCACCCAACCAAACTGGGAATCATAATCTGGTGTCCAGAGTCATACATAGTCCAATGCTCAAACCACAACACCATGCTGGTTCTCACATAATACACACATACATATATTGTTATTATATGTTTTTATTTTGAAGCTCACCCAGAATTGTTTGACTCCATGACTCCCAACCCCACTGCCTTGGTTATACAACTTAGGCGTTCTAGGGAAGCACTGGTGTGGAAGGACTGCCCTCTGTTTTAGTTTGCAATCTTCCTAGAAGCATCTAGTCAGGTGGGCATTGTGAGAAACAGGATAATGGGCTAAATATATCTTTGGCTGATCGCACTTATTTATATGGCTGCTCTTACTTGAAGAGGAGGAAACATAGAGCCTGGTTGATCTTTGCCAGGAGAGAGTTCCTCAAGCTTGATGACACCACCAAACAGGCCCTGTCTCCTATTCATACCTGGCTGATCCTGGAGGATTCCTCTTGTGTTCTGATGGAAAAGATATCAGGGTGCCCTGAACCAATAGTATGTACTCTGTAGTTTAACACTTTATTGTAGGTCCTTCTTATAATAATATAAAAATTACATACATCAAAACCTGCTGTCTCCCTCCATCTCCCAGCAGAATAAAAAAATAGGACATTACAATACCCATTTAAAACATGACTAATCTCTCATTTAAAAAAAAAGTAAATCTTTATTTATTTATTTATTTATTTATTTTTATTAAACATTTTGAAAAAAACCAAACACATTTTAAAAAAATAAAATGAAAATAAAACAAAAAAATCTTTAATATCAACATAGGTTGCTTTGGGAGCAGGACCGGCCCTACCATTAGACAGTGAATCAGTCACCTCAGGCAGCAGATTTTGGATGTTGGCCAAATGTCGAAAGTGGTTAATTGTTAATACTTTCATTCAGTAAGAATACAGTCGGTCCTTCGTATCCATTGATTTTGGATCCACAGATTCCACCATCCACAACTTGAAAAAAAATTTTTTTTTAATTCCCCAAACCTTGATTTAATCTAACGGACACCATTTTACTATGCCATTCTATGTAATGGCACTTGAGCATCCATGGATTTTAGTATTCACTGGGGCTCCTCGAGACAAAACCTCAGTGGATACCAAGAGCCCACTGTTAATATTTTAAATGATTATTTATCATTCTCTGTTTGCTGCTGGTGAACTGCTCATAGGGCTTTCTGTGGGAAAATGACTGGTCTGTGTGTCCTTTGCTGCTCTGTCTCAGGCAGTAAATTGTGAGTTGGCTGGCCAGAAAGCAAGATGAGAGGTTGAACGAACAGGTGAACCCCTGACAGTTGGCATATGACTCTTGATACAATTATACTTTTTCTTCCAGGACATGAAGAGCATGTCCAAGAAAAGGCGGAGAAAGCGGCCTTCCTGCTTGGAATCTCTGAGCCTATGGAGTGGGGATTGCCCCTGGACAGAACCACAGGGAAGCTTTTCCCAGATCCTGGGAGTGAAGAAATACCTGGGAACCGGCAAGAAAACTATCCAGGGAAAGCAGCGAAACAAGCCCTTTGCTCTGTGGAAACAGAGAACAAAAGGAACTTCCAGGAGGGAGCTGTTGGCCAGAAGAAGAAGGCAAAGAGCAGTGCTGAAAATGGTCTCCTTCAGAGCTTTGGCTTCTTGAAGAATCAGAAAGTGCAGACTGTGGACAAACCTCCACGGTGTGCCCCCTGTGGCGAACGCTTCCACAAGAGGGCTTGTGGAGAGCAGCCGTGCAAGTTACCTCAGCGTGGGAGTGAGCTACCCAGGTGCGTCACCTCACTGAGGCGTGACGAAAGCTCACCCGATGGCCAGGAGGACGGCTGTAGGTCTAAGGCTAAAAAGAGAGGCCATGAATGTGGACACTTTTTACCGCTGAGCTCTGACCGCTGGAAAGCACCCAAGGGAGAAAAACTGTCCAAAGGCACTGCCTGTGGGGAAAGGGTCTCGTGGGGATCAGCCTTCCCGAGTCGCGACAAGAACGACCACGCGGGGAAACCGCACCAGTGTTTTGACTGCGGCAAACGTTTCAGCCAGAAAGGAAACCTCAACATCCACAGGAAAACCCACACAGGGGAGAAACCGTACCCATGCTCGGAGTGCGGGAAATGCTTTGTGACTAACTCCCGGCTGCTCACGCACAAGAGGGTGCACACGGGGGAGAAGCCGTACAACTGTTCGTACTGCGGCAATAACTTCAGCCAGCTGGCCCACTTGGTGCAGCACCAGCGGAGGCACACCGGGGAGAAACCCTACAGTTGCCCCTACTGCGGGAAAAGCTTCAGCGTGAAAGCCAACCTCATCACACACCAGCGTACCCACACGGGGGAGAAGCCGTACGAATGTTCTGAGTGTCCGAAAAGCTTTGTTTCTAGTTCCGATCTCAAAAAACATAAAAGGGTACACACGGGGCAACTGTATACATGAGTTATAGTTTCAGATTTTATTGTAGTCATTCCTATTAATGTAGACAAGGAAATCCTCACATGTCTTGAAAGGAACCCTTGGCAACACTGTGAGAAAAACAAATAAAAGTTCTTTTTTTAAAAAAAATATATTGTTTGCATCATTTATCTTACACTTTTGCCTTGCTTGAAGGCTAACCTTATGATTAAGTAGAACTTGAATGGGAATCATGTGGCTCTTCAGCATAGCCAGTAATGAAGAACATAGTCCAACATTTCTAGCATGATTTCCCTGAGACAGAGTCAGTTCATGAAGGGTCAGGACATTGTTACAATAATTATAAGTTCAGCAAGGCACTTCAGTGTTTCTATTTATTACCTAATTTATTGTTTTTAATTGCCATCAAGTCAACTTCTGGCAACCCTATGGACAAGTCCCTCTGTCATCACCAGCCATGCTCAGGTCTTGCAGACTTGGGGCAGATTGAGTCCTAGATTGAGTCCATCTATCTGGAATGCAGTCTCCCTCTCTTCCTATTGCCTTCTACCTTACCAAGCATTGTTGTATTTTCTAATTAATCATGTCTTCTCATGATATGACTCAGGGATTGTCTATTGGGGAAAAGGCTGAATGGGCTTCATATCTGTTCTGCCCCACCTGAGACCCAGAGCCACCCCAGACCTGTTTTCTCTGTAGTTTACACGTGTCCCTGCAAATGTTGCTATGGTCCGCTACCTTTCTTCCGGTCAGCTCCCAGAGCCAGATCAGATCAATGCCGGGCAGACATCCCCATTTTCCTCTGTGAACTTCCAAAGTTAGGTCAGATCACTGCCTGGCAGGCAAAAGCATCATCATTTACCAATGCTCGGGCCAGTTTTCCACCCAGAAAACGGAGGTGCTTTGATTGTGAGTTCCTGCATGACAGGGGGTTGGACTGGATGGCCCTTGTGGTCTCTTCCAATTCTATGATTCAGAACAACATTTACAGAAAGGAATTTTCTGCTTGTGAGGTGCCCAGTGCCTTGTTCTTACCTCAGAGCATGCTACCAGCAGTGGCACCAGGAAGGGAAAATCCATCGTTCCGGGCAGAGAACTGTATCCCACCTTTCTCCCAGAGTAGGACTCAAAGTGCCTAACAACAGATTAAAACAAAGTCCAGCTTTTAAAAAGTACAAAATTGTGGGGTAGTGGTATGAGTGTTGGACTATGACTCTGGAGACCAGGGTCCATATTCCGGCTCAGCCATTGAAACCCACTGGGTGACCTTGGGCAAGTCACACACTCTCAGCCTCAGAGGTTAGCAATGTCAAAATCCCTCTGACGAAACTTGTCAAGAAGGTCACCATAAGTTGGAAACAATTTGAAGGCATATAAGAACAACAGCCACCAAAATTTAAAACATCTAAACCCTAATTCAGTCAAAACCATAAAATTTAAACAGTTTAAAATGTATTTGAAACTTAATAGAAAAAAAGAAAAATACAACACACACACACACGCCATTAAAAGCTCCTTCTGCCACAGTACATTAAGAGCCAAAGACTTGTTGAAATGAAAGTTTTCTTTGCCTGCTATCCAAATAAAAGCAGAGAGGAGCCAATCTGACCTTCTTTGGGAGGGAGTTTCACAACCTGGGAGTAGCCAGGCTATCCGATAGAATCATAGAGTTGGAAGAGACCACAAGGGTCATCCAGTCCAACCCCCCTGCCATGCAGGAACTCAAAGCTGACAAAAAACTTTGAGGTGTGACCCTAGACCACAAGGAAAACTATCAAAGGCAAAAAAATCTAGGGGACAATAAAATGGATAAAAAAAATAACTCAATTTTATTAAGAACAAAATAGAAGAAAAAGGGATAAATAAAAAATGAGTTAAAAGTGTTGCCAAACTGTTTAGGCAAATAAAAATCCAAGGTTCTATATGTAAAAGCCAAATGAAAATTAAAATAATACTCAAATGCACAACTCCAAATAGGAGGGATAACAATACATGCCCAATACAGGACCAAAAGTATTGCCAATCTATTTAGGCAGATAAAAAAATCAAAGGTTCACAAACTATAAATTAGATTAATGCTTAAAATACAGATGGGAGGGATAACAATATAAGCCCAATTCCAGACCATGAATTAATACTCAAGACTTATGCATGTAGCCGATAAGTACTAGGCTGGAAAACTATAAATCCCACCCAATAAACAAATTGTAGGGAGATGTTTAACATGCAAAGTATATATAGGATAAAGTATTCAACATCTCCAAAAATGCAAATGGGAGGGATAACAGTGCAAGCCCAATACAAGACCAAAAGTATTGCTAATCTATATAGGCAGATAAAAATCAAAGGTTCAAAAACTGTAAATTAAATTAATGCTCAAAATACAAATGGGAGGGATAACAATATAAGCCTAATTCCGGACCATGAAATAATACTCAGGCCTTATGCATATAGCCAATAAGTACTAGGCTGGGAAACTATAGATCCCACCCAATAAACCAAATGTAGGGAGATGTTTAACATGCAAAGTATATATAGGATAAAATATTCAATATCTCCAAAAATGCAAATGGGAGGGATAACAGTACAAGCCCAATACAAGACCAAACGCGTTTCGACACTAGGTCTTCTTCAGTGGTCAAAAATGCTGGAGGGAGAAAAAAAGATTGATGATATCAATAATTTGCCAAATGAATATGAAGGCCATATTGTGGATAAATAATATTACATGTATACCTGTTGAAACAGCATACAAGGAATAACAATGTATATAAGCACATCCAGCAAGAGTAAGTATATGATTATTCAGTATAAACCTAGAGGGGTACATAAGAAAAATCTATTTTATATACAACCAATTCTCATTTATAATAAAGGGAATATTAAGGGGGAAACAAAGGATATAGCCTTACTTACTATTCTCTGGATGTACCACAGCAAAATAAGGCTCAATTAGTTGTTGAGAATGGGGAGCTCTATATCTCTCTAGCAACCATAAATCTATAACACCTGTGTTACACAACCTGAGACCATTTAGCAAAGAATGCTATCCTGTAAGTATTTACATCCATATGGATCAAATACTGTTACATACAATTGTATGGAGGGGTGTGTGTGTCAAATATACAAATATACAATAGTAGGCAAAATTACAATGTTTCACTCCAATTACAGTTCTCACTTAAACCAAAGGGTTTCTGTGTCTGTAAAGATCCAAAAAAGTTCTCTTCTTTCTGTGTTTCTTACTTTAAAGTAAGCCTTTTTTAATCCCTTCCTTGGATACCCTCGAACAGCAAATTGTTCTATTAAGGTTTTAGCTTATCTGTCAAATTCCATAAGGCCAGAACAATTCCTTCTTAACCTTAAAAACTGTGAATAGGGTAGATTGCGCTTCATATGAGATGGATGAAAACTATCATATCTGAGGAAGGAGTTTGTGTCAGTATCTTTCCTATACAAATCAGTTATTAATGTGGTTCCTCTTTTGATCACCAATACATCCAAAAAATTAATTTTGGCATAATCAAAATTCAACTCAAATTTGATCGTATCATGTACACTATTAAGATATGCATGAAATTCCAATAGATCATTCTCCAAGCCATTCCATATAATAAAGATATCATCTAGATATCTTTTGAATTCTAGTATATTAGCCTTGAATATATTCTCTTTATTCAGTATATACTGGTGCTCGAAGCTATCCATGAATAAATTTGCTAATTCTGGAGCAAATTTGCACCCCATTGCAGTGCCTGATATCTGCCAGTAGAACTTACCCTGGAAAGAAAAATAATTCTGTTTTAAAAAAAATTCTGCTAATGTGCACAAAAAATGAGTAGGTGGATATAGATAATCCTT
>CM034703.1:324718142-324728647 GCA_020142125.1 Phrynosoma platyrhinos
ACAAAAAACTATGGATGCCGGCCATGAAAGCCTACAACTTCACATTGGCTTACACATTGTCAACTGCTTAGAGAGTGCTGAGTTTACTATGAAGCGGTATAGAAATGTAACTGCTATTGCTATTTAAAGGGAGTTCCTGGGAAAGAAAAGGTTAGGAACCACTGTCCTAGATGATTTCCCCTCCTCCCGTTTTGATTTTTGTAAAAAGATTGTGTGTTGAGGACACAGTGTAGAACTGGGAACATATTCAGAAATCATTCCAACAACATAGAAAAGTTCTGTAGGAACTCAACAATGATATTACGTACTGGCGCACCTCCGTTAATAAAGGCTCTGACAACAAAGCTCCTTTTTACTTTTTACAAGTTTTTTATGCTCACCCAGCCTCCTTTTCCCTCTTATCCTCTGTCTAAATGGAAGGATTTTTAAAAGCATTATCAGCACTGGAGGGTGGTGAAGTAGGTCTGGAGAAATACAGACTGTCTCTTTTGGTTTGTAGCAGTATTTCCTTGAGAAAAAATTAAAATGCAGTTTGAACTGAACATGGGATTGTACTATAACTGATCCTATATAGCTTTATGTGTCTGCCTACAGCAGGCAAGGTAAACAGCAGCTGCCTTGAGAATCCTGTGCAAGCAAAATGGAGAAGAAGGGAGATAGTAGATAAGTCTTTCTCACCTCCAGCATGTTAAAAAAATGCATACCTCTTTAAGTTTGGTCACTAAAATGGGAATCCAAAGAAAAGTCGGTGGTGGTGAAAAAGTCATTCCCAAATGCATTCTGCAAGAAGCCTTCAGGTGGTCTCTAGAAGGTTCAAAATGCTTTTGTTTACTTATGCAAGGCTTACCTGACTTGGTGGTTTTATTTCACACATAGACATTTGCTGTTAAAGAAGTAATGCCCATGAAAACATTTATATTGTTAGCTGAGGTTTACCTTTATTTGGAAAAAAGTACACAGTAGCCTGAAACTGTACCATCTGTTTTGCCACCTCCTGCAATACAATGTAGATCCACCTCCTCAGATATGTTTCCCCAGATATGAATTGCCTGTGATTTTACTCCTACGTTTCTGCAGATGCTATACAAAGGATCTACTACTATATACTTTTTCCAAATAAAGGTTGGAACTTTTTATGGTGATGTGCTACTTGCTACTTCTTTTTTAAAATCACGATAGGTTTTGGACAGAGATGAAGAGAATGAATGGAATTCTATTCATTAAAAAAAAATTAACATGAAAAAGGTAGAGCATGAGTTATGTTATCATGATCTTGAAATGCAAAGTGAATCCCTCTGCAATTATTTGTTCTATTGGATTCATCCTTTGCAAATGGAATCATAGATCGATGGGATATGACTTCTATCCTCTTTAATTTAATTTACATATGAAATAAATAAGAACCATGTTACCTCAAAGGTATTAATATCTTTCTGTTCTTTTGCTCGCCTTACTTGCCATGTTAATCTTTCTGATAGTGCTAAATTCCAAACCTTTTTATATTATAGATCTAAGCTGGGAGCTATATACAGTTAGTAATTAACCAGATGATGGAATGCCATATCACCCTGGATCCAGGATTGGCACTACTAAATTGATTTAGAGGTGTGAATAAGGAAATGATACATTAAGGGGGCATTCACTCTCAGTTTTTTGTCCTGAGGAGATGCGGATTGCCGTGCTGATGCATACCAGGCTTGTTGTTCCCATTACGTTTTGTGTTCCCAAATCTTTCCAAGTCATTTTACCCCTGTTGATATTCACACATGCAATCGTTTCAGGATATAATGGAGCCGCCTCCATTCCCTTGAATGATACAGAGTGATCCGAACTGATTCGGTAGTGTATTCACACTGCCGAATTTGTGGATCGATGTGGTTCTTTTAAAAAGACATGGTGGAAAACCCGGTATCAAATATCCTGGGTGAAGTGGTTTTTGGGGTAGCCCCTCCTCCCGCAAAGTGCACCAAGTGCATTTGGGTTGAGTGTGAATGGCAAGGAAATAACCCAGTTTCGCACTGGGTTACTTTTGCAGTGTGAATGCCCTCTAAGGTTTGCTTTCCTTCCTATTATTAGCAGCCAGACAAGTTCTTTCCAGCAACTGGAACCCTAACGCAGCCATTTGTTCGCACTGCTGGCTTTCTGTTTGCAAGGAGGTACATACACAAACATTTCATATAAATGCATAAAACGATTTTGCCTTTCTACTACCTGAGAACTTTGGTTTTCAAAAGACAATCAGTACTCTCTCGCCACCATCCATGTGCCCATTATTTGGAGCCTTCTCTTTCAGAGAGCTCTGGTGCCACGACAAACTACAAATTCTAGGATTCCATCGGTTGGAGCCATGGTGGTTAAAGTGATGTCAAACTGCATTAATTCTGCACTGCAGATGCAACCTATGTCATTTATAAAGAGGCTGAACAGCAGTGGGCCCAGGATATAACCCTGACATACCCTTCTAGTCATTTCTGGAGTCAACCGCTTTGAATCCCATTTTGGGAGAAATGCAAGATATAAATTCTATAAAGAAATCAGTAAATTGATCTCCAGCATGTAGAAGAGTCATTGGTGAGCATTCTTGGGCTTGGTCAGTCAGCTAGTTATAAATCTATTCAACAGTAGCCCACACCACATTTTATCAGCTTGTATGCAAGAAAAACCAACCTTACTGTTTTATTTATTTATTTATTTATTTATTTATTTATGTCCTGTATAGGGTGAATGCTTCACAGCCTTTGAAACAGGCTTTAAAACAAGGATCAATAGCTTTTCAATATTTTCTCATCTCTTCCTTGTGGAGGTACACAGCCGCTGGAAAATAATCCACGACACTACCTAAGGACATTGTTGTAGGATGTCTCTTCAATATTTGTGCTCAGCCATGGTTACTTACTTGCCCTAGATTGATATGGTGGGAATTAAAACACTTTTAAATTTATAATGTTTAAAATTTGTTCAGCTTGAATATATTGGTTGTACGTTTCATGTTGCAAATACTTCAGGGTGTTTTGTTGTCAATAAATTCTCCATTTAGGAAATGCTGTCCCACTGACTGTATCTTCCCTTTAAATGTGGCTTGAAAAGCAGCAAAGGGATGCCATAGATAAATATATTTTCATCTGCCTAGAGTCAGCATGGCTTAGTGGTTTGAGTGATGGACTATGACTCTGGAAAACAGGGTCAATTCCCCACTTGGCCATGACACCTACTAGGTGACCTTGGGCAAGTCACACTCTCTCAGCCTCAGAGGAAGACAAGGGCAAATCTCATCTGAACAAATCTTGCCCCCCAAAAAACCATGTTAGGTTGGACTTAGGGTCTCCATAAGTTGGGAACGACTTGAAGGCACACAACAACAAGCCTTTGGAGCAAGAGAGGATTATTCATTTATGAAATCCACTGTCAGAAGACAGGTGATGGATACTGAGTCTGGAAAAGTTACTTTTCTGGGAGACAACAACAACCAGCATGCAGGCGGGTGGGTGGTGGTGTTCTGGGACTCCAATTCAAAACCAGTAACTTTTCCAAGTTCTCCTTATGTGTGTATGTGCCTTCAAGTTGCTTGTTGGGTGACCCCATGAATTTCATAGGGCTGTCTTAGGCAAAGAAGAATCAGAGGTGGTTTGCCATTGCCTGCCTTTGAAATAGAGCCTACAGCACCTGGTATTCCCTGGTGATATCCCATCCAAGTACTAACCAAGCCTAACCCTGCTTCACTTCCAAGATCAAACTGGATTTGGTGTCTTCAAGAGCCAGTATGGGGTAGTGTTTTGAGTGTTGGACTCTAGAGACCAGAGTTTTGATTCTCCGCTTGGTCATGAAATCCACTAGATCACCTTGGACAAGTCACATACTCTCAGCCTCAGGCAATGGTAAACCGTCTCTAAACAAACCATGCCAAGAAAACCCTATAATAGGTTTGCCTTAGGGTCGCCATAAGTCAGGATTTGAAAGCACATAAGAAGGTGCCTCTAAATGGGAATAAGAGAAATTCCTGGAGGTGAGATCTACGGAAAGCAGGGTTCAGCATTTTTATTACTACTTATTATTTTATTTATTTATATCATGCCTACCTCCCAGTACAGGGACTCAAGGTGGAAAATCTGGTGCAAACTCATTGCCTGCCTGACACAGAAGCCACCAGCATCCACTGCATATTGAAGACATAATTTTATCATCACAGGTTTTGAAAGAAACATTCAGCTGGCCCATGTAATTCCTTCCTGTGCACAGAATGAGAGGTGGCACCATCTTGTTCTGCGCTTCAGGCAGCAAAATCTCTTGGACTGGCCATGGCTCCAGCTCTGGTATGAAACCTTGGAAATCAAAAGAGATGGTGTTTTTGGTATTCTATTATACAGGTGAGCACCCTGATGGAGTTAAAAATGCCCCCAAGAGCCTCTAAGCAGACTATGGGAATAGGAAAGAGTTCTTTGGGGTTGAGAGACACCTTCCATGTCAGGAGGGCAGTGACTCCATTCCTGGATTTAGTTGGAACTGTAAAAGCTGTCTAAGGTGATGAAGCCATTCCCACAAATATTTCACAATCAGACTAAAAGCCAGAGGCTACCCACTGACAGAAAACCAGCATGGTGTAGTAGTGTTAGTATCATAGAATCATAGAATCATAGAGTTGGAAGAGACCACAAGGGCCATCCAGTCCAACTCCCTGCCATGCAGGAACTCCCAATCAAAGCAAAGTATTATTGGACTATGTCTCTGGAAACCAGAGTTTGATTCCCAGCTTGGCCATTTCTGAGTTCTGCTTATGTGCTGTATATGTGCCTGTTGAATTAGGGTGACCCCATGAATTTCATAGGGTTATCATAGGCAAAGAAGAGTCAGAGGTGGTTTGCCATTTATCTTTGAAATAGAGCCTACAGCACCTGGTATTCCCCTGATGGTATCCCATCCAAGTACTAACCAAGCCTTACCCTGCTTCACTTCCAAGATCAAACAGGACTTGTTGCCTTCAAGAGTCAGTGTGGCACAGTGGTTTGAGTGTTGAACTATGACTCTGGAGACCAGGGTTCGATTCCCAGGTGGGCCATGAAACCCACTGGGTGACCTTGGACAAGTCACATGATCTCAGCTTCAAGGGAAGGCAATGGCAAAGATCCTCTGAACAAATCTTGCCAAGAAAACCCCATGATAGGGTTGCCACAAGTCGGAAACAATTTGAAGACATCCACTGAAAGTGATGGAAGCTAACAAGTGCCTCGACTGATGGAATTCCAAGTTCAGCATGGGATCCAGGGAAATCTCTGGATCCAAGATCTCTCTTGGGCTATTTGCAATCTCCTAGGGCTTGTATTCCAGGAGAAAACAGATTCCTGGAAGTCCAGATGTGTGTGTTTCTAACAATAAGAACCTGCTCATGCCGTGGCCCAACAGTTGTCTTATGGAAAGTCCAGCATGGTGTAGCGGTTTGTGTATTGGGCTAGGACACTTGGAGACCAGGGTATGAATCTCTGCTCGGCCATGGAAACCCACTGTGTGACCTTTGGTAAGTCACACTCTCTCAGCCTCAGAAGAAGGCAAGGACAAATCCCCATCCCCATGAGGCTACAGAATTTCCAGATTTTTTAAAAAATATCTTGGATGCGTCAGAGGAAAATTGGGGTCTGTGAACCACAGGTGAACCCAAACAATTTTTTGGAGCCAAGTTCCCTATATGGGGTTGCCAGGAGAAATGCGACACAGGGCTTCTGTTTCTTTAATTGTTGTATAGAAGAGGGAATTTCAGGAGGCAGCTTTGCCAGATTTTCATAACAGCAATTAAGGGACAGCTGAAATTCATGACATGCTTGGTTGGTGGTCAGAAAATAGATAACAACAGTTTGGTATTCTGTCTGAAAAACAAAAGAAAGTATTGATTTCAGTTACGGTACCTTAGTCATGTGTTTCTCTGTAAAATTAACATACTGTCCACATTCATAAATTACCATATATACCTGTGCATATATCGTTTTCTTTTGCTTCTTCCCTTACATCCTTGGTTTCATGCCCCTGAATTTGACCCTCGACTTATCCACAGGTCATATCAAAATCTGTAATTTTGGCATGAAAACTGCTTTCAATTTATACATAAAGTCAACTTATTGTTGTGTGTCTTAAAGTTGTTTCTGACTTATGGTGATTCTAAGGCAAACGTATCATTGGGTTTTCTTAGCAAGTTTCTTTGGAGTGGGTTTGCCATTACCATCCTCTGAGGCTGAGAGAGTGTGACTTGGCCAAGGTCACCCAGTGGGTTTGCATAGCCGAGAGAGGATTTGAATCCTGGTCTCCAGAGTCATAGTCCAGCACTCAAACCATTACATCACACTGGCTCTCTTTCCAAGAATAATGATTAAAAAAAATTTAAAGTGAAATCTCTATAAGGAAAGAGGAAACAAAGGCACAGGATCTAATTTTTGTCCCTATGTTTCTCTCATGGGTTCAACCCTCAAATTTGGGTACATCGAAAGTGACATCACGCCTCTTCTGACCACCATCTGGATCTGGAGGAGACCTAGAATCCATATTTGCAGTTAACCTTTTGGATCAGTTTCAGTAAAAATATAATATAGAAATTGACCCCCCCCCAAAAAAAATTAGTTTGGGTGGCTTGCAAAAATTGGGTTCAGGATGCTCTTGCCACAGCCTTGCTACACACTTTTGCTTCCCAGTTAAAGTACTGACAAAACCTCTCAAAACAAAAAGGTGATCTATAATGAGTGCCACAGGTGATGGTTTTGGAACCAGCTTTTAAAGACAAAAACAGGTCATTTTTGGATTTAGAATGTCAAATTCCTATAAAACCAGTATACATTATTTTTTTTAAAAAAATAAATTTTGCAGGCTTGTGTTATAATACAAAACAAGTCTATATTCCCATACCATCCATGAACCTTTATTGTGTCCCACACAATTGTCTTTTTTGTAAATAAATTTTTAAAAATCCAAATGTTCAACTTGTGGTCCACCTGGATTCCTAGATCCCTTTCACACGTAGTTGCGTTAAGCCAGGTGTCCCCCATCGTATATCTGTACTTTTTGTTTTTCCACCCTAAGTGCAGTACCTTACATTTCTCCGTGTTGAATTTCATTTTGTTAGCTTTGGCCCAACTTTCTAGTCTGTTCAAGTCATTTTGAATTTTGATCCTGTCCTCTGGGATATTACCGGTAGCTACTCCTCCTAATTTGGTGTCATCTACAAATTTGATAACTATGCCCCCAATATACAATATAAAATATATACAATATATAAATTATACAATATATAAATGTTGGCCAGTATTGTACATCGCTTAGTTAAATCTTAAATATATAGTTAGTTAAGTAAATTTGTATAATATTTACATTATAAATTGTACAGATTATATAAATATTGGCCAGTATTGTACATCACTTAGTTAAATCTTAAATATATTTAGTTAAGTTTGTGTTTATAATAGCTACATTGTAAATTGTATAGATTATATAAATGTTGGTCATTATTGTACATCACTTAAATGTTAAATATATATTTAGTTAAGTAAATTTGTATAATATTTACATTATAAATTGTATAGATTATATCACTGTTGGCCAGTATTGTACATCATGTTAAATCTTAAATATATTTAGTTAAATTTGTGTTTATAATAGTTACATTGTAAATTGTATAGATTATATAAATGTTGGCCAGTATTGTACATCACTTAAATGTTAAATATATATGTAGTTAAGCAAATTTGTATAATATTTACATTATAAATTGTATAGATTATATCACTGTTGGCCAGTATTGTACATCACTTAGTTAAATCTTAAATATATTTAGTTAAGTATGTTCTTATAATATTTACATTATAAATTGTATAGATTCTATCAATGTTGGCTAGTATTGTACATCACGGGAGAATTAAAATCATGGCAATAGTGTCACAGTTGTGACTAAAGTTGCTGCCACACTACAAAAATGAATGCAGTTTAGCTGTCATGGTCCTATTCTATGGAATCCTGGGATTTGCAGTTTGCTGCGGCACTGCAGCATTCCGACAGGGATGGCTAAACAACTCACAGAACTACAAATCCCAGATTTCGACAGCATGGAGCCATAGCAGTTAAAGCGGTGTCAAACTGCATAACTTCTGCAGTGCAGATGCAATCCTTGAGCTCTTGTTTTGGCATTTGCTCTTGCCAAGAAAAATATGAATGGGTTAAGTGCACCAAGCTCTCCAGCCTAGAGAGGGCCCACAAAACAAATACAATGTGTTTTTAATTTATTTATTTTGAAAGAGTTGCACTGAGTTCCTTTTCCTGTCCCTCCCCTTTGTCCAAAAGTGTCCCTTTTTGGGAGGTTTGCTTAAAAACTTTGGAGTGGTTTTTAAAATAATTTTGCAGAGGCTGCAACTGAGCCAGAGCTTCAGAGAGGTGAGTAAAAATAAAAGGGATTTAGGGAAGAAAAAAGGAAGGAGATCAGAAAGGGGAAAAAAAGAGTGGAAGAGAGAGAAAGAATGGCCAGAAAGAGTAAGAGAGAAGAGAGCAATACATCCTATAAACCAAGGGTTGCTAATCTTAGCCCTCCAGATGTTGTTGGACTGCAACTCCCATGTAGTTTCAGAAGGGATGATGGGAGTTGCAATCCAGCAACATCTGGAGCTTGCTCAGTCCAGCTCTAAATGCTTAACCAAGTATATTTAACTCATGATATGTAATACTGGCCAACAGTTATATAAAATCTATATACATTTCTGCACTGTAGAAATAATGCAGTTTGACACCACTTTAAAAGTGCTGGAGCTCCATCCTATGGGATCCTGGGATTTGTAGTTTTACAAGCTGTCTCTTGCCAAAGCGTGCTAGTGATACCTCACCAAACTACAAATCCCAGGATTCTGTAGGAGGTAGCCAGGCCAGTTAAAGTGGTGTCAAACTGCATTCTTTCTGCTGTGTAGTACACCCCTAGAGACAGCGTGGTATAGTGGTTTGAGTGCTGGACTATGACTCTGGAGAATAGGGTTTGAATCCCCGCTCGGGCATGGAAACCCACTGTGTGACCTTAGGTGAGTCACACTCTCTCAGCCTCAGAGGATGGCAATGGCGAACCTCCACTGAAGAAAATGGCCAAGAAAACCCCGTGATATTTTTGCCTTAGGATCACCATAAAATGAAAAGGACTTGAAGGCCCATGACAACAACAAGGGCATGGCATAGATCCAAAACACACTGCAGAAATAATCCAGTTTGAGACCACTTTAACTGTCCTGGCTCAGTGCTAGGGAATCCTGGGGGATTGTAGTTTGTTGTTGTGGCACCCGAATTTCTGACAGAGAAGGCTCAATGTCTCACAAAACTACAGTTTCCAGAAAAATTCCCTAGCATTGAGCCAGGGCAGTTAAAGTGGTCTCAAACTGGATTATTTCTGCAGTGTGTTTTGGACCGTATAGAATCCCGGCCTGACTGGTGCCTGTTTTTCTTTCCCTCTCCCTCCCTCCATTGCATGGAGATCTTTTCTCTGCAGAGAAAACCTTACACAGGTCCAATGTATGTATGAATGAATGAAGTAGTAGAGCCTCCACATTTAGGTGCAGTGTACCTGCGCCTTACCCAAGACTGGGAAGAGACAACTGGGCAATGAGGTTTCTTTCATCTCCATCTTGTAATCCAGGATTTCAGATAACCAGATGCCTTATAAATGTACAGCTCCTATGAGCCACAGCTGGCATGACAGTCAGGAACGATGGGCGCTGTAGTCCAACAGCAACCATATTGCTTAGTCTCTGTTGTAATTTATTTACTTATTTATTTCCTTTTTGTGCCGCGTTTTCTCCCAGAAATGGACCGAAAGGGGCTAAGAGCATAAAGGAAAGACTGAGGGATGTGTACCACCAAGATTTGGTCCAGGCCCCAGTTTGGTTCAGATATCTCTTCAGACCAGAAGTCTCCTCAGACTGTTTAAGGCCATCGAGTTCAAATCCTGCTCCAAATCTGAATCTCAGTTCAGAAATCCAAAGCTTTAAGCCTCTGGCCCTGACTATAACTGGATTTAAAATATATACAATATTTGCCTTGAAAGCATTTGGTGAGAGGATGAAATATGACAAAATTCAGTATGTGTGTGTGGATAGATAGATGGATAGATAGATAGATAGATAGATAGATAGATAGATAGATAGATAGATAGATAGATAGATAGATAGATAGATAGATTTTGGCTTGGCACCTTTACCTTTTGTTTATTTTTGGTTCCAAGCTGTTTGTATGTTTGTTTGTTACTTTGCAATTTTTAAACATTTCTCGGCAGGTTTGGATGAAAATTTCAGGCATATTCTGAAGGGGCTCGAAGCCTGCCAAATTTCTTATCAATAGGTGACCCAAAGTCACACTCTCTCAGCCTCAGAGGATGGCAATGGCAAACCCCCTCTGAAGAAACCTGCCAAGGAAACCCCATAATAAGTTTGCGTTAGGGTCGCCATAAGTCGGAAACGACATGAATGCACACAACAACAAGAAGAGGCTACCAAATTGGTGAAAGG
>CM034703.1:324760571-324779061 GCA_020142125.1 Phrynosoma platyrhinos
ATGGTGAAGGGTCTGGAAACCATCAAGTCCTATGAGGAGAGACTTAGGAGTTTATCACATGGGGAGCCCTGTGCAAAATCGCCCTTTAAAGTGTAAAAAAGCCACAAAAGCGGAAGCTTTGAATGAATGGGATTTCTCCCGTTCTGCCCTGTGTGAAATGTGAAAGCGCTGTTAAAAGGAGGTTAATCCGAACGAAAACCCCTCATTTTTACTTTCGGGTTTTTCCGAAAGTAAAAAGAAGCGTAAATGAGGGGTTTTTTTTCGGATTAACCTCCTTTTAACATCAATTTAACAGCGACATCGTGTGAAATCATGACCGCTTTTGCGGTTTATTTCTAATTTAAAGCCCCGTTTTCGCATGGGATTTCCCCCATGTGATAAACTCCTATGCGAACCAAGCCTTATGAGAACTTACACTACAGAATTAATACAGTTCAACATCACTTTAACTGCCATGGCTCAATGCTATGGAATCCTGGGATTTGTAAATTTGTAAGAGAAAAGTCTTGAGCAGGGCTAGGCAACCTTTCCCCTTAAGGGCCGAGGGACTTCAGCTCCCAGAAGCCTCAGCCACGTTGGCCAATAGTCCCATGTTGGCCAATAGCTCCTGGGATTCTGGGAGCTGAAGTCCCTCGGCCCTTAAAGGAGAAAGGTTGCCTAGCCCTGGTCTTGAGGATCCCATGGGCAGCCAAAAAGACAAACAAGTAGGTCCTTGAACAGGTTGAGCCTGAAATCTCCCTGGAAGCCAATATGATGAAACTGAGGCTGTCATACTTTGGACGCATCATGAGAAGACAGGACTCACTGGAAAAGGGAATAATGCTGGAAAAGGTGGAGGGAAGCAGAAAGAAAGGAAGATGTTCCACTGTCGAACAGCTCTTTCTGTCAGGAAATTCCCCCTAATGTTGAGCTGGAATCTCTTTTCCTGTAGCTTGCATCCATTTTTCCAGATCCTGTTCTCTGGAGCAGCAGAAAACAAGCTTGCTCCCTCCTCAATATGACATCCCTTCAAATACTTAAACAGGACTATCATGTCTCCTCTTACCTTTCTCTTCTCCAGGCTAAACATACCCTTCTCCCTAAGTCTCTCCTCATAGGTCTTTATGGTTTCCAGACCCTTCACCATTTTTGTCACCCTCCTTAGGACACTCTCCAGTTTCTCCACATCCTTTTTGAATTGTGGTGCCCAGAACTGGACACAGTCTTCCAGGTGAGGCCTGACCAAAGCAGAATAGAATGGCACTATTACTTCCCTCGAGCTAGAGACTATACTTCTATTAATGCAGCCTAGAATCACATTGGCCTTTTTAGCTGCCGCATCACACTGTTGCCTCATGTAGCTTCTCCTTTGTTTTTTGTTTAGAATATCAAGCTTAGAGAATAATGGACACAGTATTCCAGGTGAGGCCTGACCAAAGCAGAAAATACAGAGTGGGATTATGACCTCCCTTGATGTGGCCACTATACTCCCATTAATGCATGCTAGAAAATTGCATTGCCTTTGTTGTTGTTGTTGTTGTTGTTGTTTTTGTTTTGCCTGCATCACACTATAGTTGAAGATCTATGGTACTTTCAGTCGTTCCCAAACTTTGGTCGTCCAAGTGTTTTGGACTTCAACTCCCAGAATTCCTGACGGTTGGGCAAGCTATGTAAGGCTTCTGGGAGTTGAAGTCCAATGTAACATAACGTGTGATCGCTCTAGCCATCGCATCTCTCTGGTAAAACCTTTTTATATGAGTGAAAAATAAAGAGTTAGAGCAATAAGCAGATTCAATCCTGACAGACAATTCCGAGTGAAAAAAAAAAGGACCTTTTGTAGAGCAGCTGAGGAAACAGGAAGAATACAGTGCGCCATTTCCGTTCTTTCAACCGCAAGCTTTGTATCTCTCTAATATTTATATAGCTCTATGGGGCGTCTCTCTGAGCCAATCATGCATTGGCGTCGCTCTAGCCATAGGCATCTCTATGGCAGCGGTTTCTAAGCTTTGGTTTGCCTCCATTTTGTTTTGTACTTATCTCCCGGAAGCCCCGCCATCTTGGCCAACAGTGAGGGATTATGGGAGCTGAAGTCCAAATCATTGGAGGACTAAAGGTTGATGTTATACTCTATGGTCGGAGTTTCCTGCAGGCTTTGCTTTTGAGAGCCTTTTTCTTTAAATCTGGGATTTTGAGTTGCTTTTTGAGAAAGAGGAAAGTTGGTCCTTGGGGCTGGTAAGTGGAGGCAGTTTTGCTTACTTTCTCATTTATTTTATATGTTATCTGTTAATTTGCTATTTGTTATTTGCTCATTTGCCTATTTATTTCAATAGGTATTTTATTTGCTCATTTATATCACTTGTCATTTGTTTATTGGCTATTTATTTGCTTATTTTTTCATTTTTCCTTTGTTTATTGGCTATTTCCTTTTTATTTCATTTGCTGTTTGCTTATTTACTTCAATTATTTATTTGCTATTTGCTTATTTATATCACTTGTCATTTGTTTATATGCTATTTGTTATTTGTTATTTGCTTATTTTTCATTTGTTTATTTGCTATTTCCTTTATTTCATTTGCTATTTCCTATTTGCTTATTTATTTCAATTCTTATTTGTTTATTTATTTGCTTATTTATATCGCTTGTCATTTGTTTATTTATTTGCTTATTTTTCATTTGGCATTTGTTTGCTGTTTTCTTACTTATTTTATTTGGTATTTGTATTTGCTTATTTATTTCAATTGTTATTTATTTCCTATTTGCTTATTTATATCACTTGTCATTTGTTTATTTTATATTTATTTGCTTATTTATTTAATTTGTCATTTGTGTATTTGTTATTTGCATACTTATTTCATTTGTTTTTGCTTATTTATTTCAATTATTTATTTGCTTATTTATATCACTTGTTATTTATTTGCTAATTCTTATTTGCTTATTTATTTCAATTGTTATTTATTTGTTACACACACATATATATTTTCTATATATCACTGGTAATTTGTTTATTTGCTATTTGCTTTCTTATTTTATTTGTTCTTTGTTATTTATTTCATTTGTTACTTGTTTATTTGTTTGTTTATTTCATTTGTATGCCATCTTTCTCCCAAAGTGGGACTTCCCAAGGCGGCTCCCAGAAACTATCACTTTGAAACAAACAGAACACTAAAACTATTTAAAAAAACCATTAAAAACTCCTGTGATTTCCCTGTTAGAAATCTTTCTTTGGCAAGGAATAATCCATTCATATGAATAAAGTAAGACAGAGAACCACTCCTTCAGAACATAATTCCATGGAAGCAACTTTTAAAAATTTAATCAATAGAAGAAGCGAGAGATAACTCTGGAGCTAGATACAAACCCCAAAGGTATTTTGTGAGAACAAACATCCCAGGGACTGCTTTACTGTGAAAAAAATTACACATTAGATATGCACTTGCACAAAAATGTTCCTATTTTTTTTTACAAGAAGTATGGGATGAATGTATCCTGATTTTTAGTTCCTATTTATTATTATTATTTAATCTTTTAAACTTTAGTAATTTCTCATATAGTTGAAAACTTGTTCTTATGAAACATGTTCACTAATATTAAAAACTGACATGATAAAAATAATAATTACATCTGCTTTTGGGTCATGGGAAAAAACAATACGTTTTAACCCAACCCTTTTTTTGGTTTAAAGCAGGGTTTTGTTTTGTTTTTTGCATTAACATGTAGGGCAACACTAACTAAATCAGAAAATCTAAGTAGCAAAATGCAGTTAATTTGTTACTAGCTGCTAGCTTAAATAATAATTGTTCTTTAAAAAGTGCTCCTTTAAAACAAATAGTTTTGGTGGTTAATTTAAGGGTTTGTTTCTGAATGGCATTTCTTGCACTAGAAAATAAAGGGATTAAAAAGAAGCCGCTGACACTGGATTAACGGTCTAACAAGGAACAGTTGCTGATAAACTGTTAAAGTTAAGATGCTTAAATTCAAACAGTCATTGTTGTTCCAGTAAGAGAGAAAATAGTAATAATATCCACACTTTAAAAAAAATTAATTAATTAAAACAACAACAACCAGAGTGGTTTTTCTTTTCTTTTTTAAAAATAATTTGGTTTAAACCTGTTTTGGGTGGGCTTTTTTAAAAATTGATATTTCCTTTATAAAACAACAAGAATATGAACATAACATAGTTAACATAAATATGTAGAATAGGCCAACAGATCTCCTCCGACATGGAAAAATCTTCATTTGAAAAGAGAGAGAAAAATATACCTTGGCTTTTTAACACCATATAAGCTATCTACAAGCATTATGAAAAAGGGTATTAAATTAAAACGTGTTTTATATTATAATTTGTTGAAATTACACTTGTCCCTCCACATTTGTGGCTTTGACTTTGCGGATTTGATTATTCACGGATTTGATTAATATGTTCTCTCTAGGAATCTCTAGGTCCTCCAGCATGACTCTGTTGTCAATGTCTGCCAAACTGCGTACTGGAGGACCTAGAGATTTCTAGAGAGAACACTTCTCTAGGCATTTGTAGGTCCTCCAACACAATTTCATGGTCAACTTTTGGCAGATATTGACCATAGGATTGCCCTAAAAGATCTAGAGATTTCTAGAGAGAACACTTCTCTAGGCATTTGTAGGCCCTCCTACATAATTTCATGGTCAACTTCTGGAAGATCTTGACCATAGGATTGCCCTGAAAGATCTAGAGATTTCTAGAGAGAACACTTCTCTAGGCATTTGTAGATCCTCCAGCACAATTTCATGGTCAACTTCTGGCAGATCTTGACCATAGGATTGCCCTGAAGAACCTAAAGATTCCTAGAGAGGTATTCTCTCAGGTTAAAGAATTGTAGGAGAAGTAGAATGGTTCAGTGGTTTGAGTGTTGCCAGAGATCGGGGTTTGATTCTCCACTTGGCCATGAAAACCCAGTGGGTGACCTTGGGTGAGTTACTTACTCAGACCCAGGATCCCCCATGATAAGTTTGCCTTAGGGCTGCTATAAGTCAGAAATGACTTGAGGGCACATAACAACAATAACATGTATGCATTTTTATTTTTTATTTTTTTGTGATCAGGTCTTAAAGCATTGGTTGGAGGAAGTGAAGAACTACTTGGCTGCTCTTGGTAATGTTCTGTTGAATAGAGGCTGCTCCTCCGCCTTTCTCACCATGCTGGAACCCAGCCATAGACTGTGAACTTTGGAATATGTGGCCTTCTGTTTGTGTGGATGGATTGCTGCTTCCCTCATCCCCAGTCAACACAGACAATTGTGAGAGGTGATGGGAGTTGCAGTCCAATACAGTTTGGAGAGCTGGATATTTGCCATCCCTTTAAATCAAAGCCAGAGATCTTAACTCTTTTCCAGGCAAAAGACAGATGGTCTTCTTGCAGTGAAGGATAAGGCAGACTGTGCATCAGTGAAAACAAAACTTCCACGCACTTTTGTCTCCCACTTAGGGCATGGAATGTCATCACAGATCTACTCTGGATCCAACAATTTATGTCATGAAAAGGTCGCAGTTATGACGGAGCCAATTCAGGTGCTGGCATTATATATTATTTCTTATCAACAGTGGCATCTGTAGCATTGGTGTTGCCTGGTGTAGGTGCCTGGAAGGGGATGCTGGCTAGTGGTGTTGGTGGCGTGCTTTGCTCTCCTTCCACTCCTGTTATTTCGCTCACTGGCTCCCCGCCACCGGCCAGTGAGAAACAGTGAGCTACCCTGCCCTCCCTTCCCTCTCTTCCCACTGCCTCACTTGCTCAAATGGCTGCTCATACCCTCCTCACCCAGATATCCTCCCAGGGCTACCAGGGCCAGCTGGGCAAGTGAGGCAACAGGAGGGGACGGCAGGAGCATGCACTGTCCTTCCTTCTCCAGTGCCTTGGCTCCTATGCCCAAGAGAGCCACAGCACCAGAGAAGACAGGAGGTGCAGGAGAAGGACCCAAGTGCTTGTCACCCCTCCTTGGAGGTGTCACCCAGCGCTGTTCACACACTCCGCAGCTCTTAGTGACACCAGTGCTTGTTATTGTGGATGATTATGGTGTGCACAGTGTTTTTACAGTTGTGTGGTGCAAAAAGTAGACTGTGTTCCAAAACACACTGCAGAAATAATTCAGTTTGAGACCACTTTAACTGCCCTGGCTCAGTGCGAGGGAATCCTGGGAGTTATAGTGTGGCACCAGAGCTCTCCAACAGGGGGTGGCAGGGGCACGCACTGTCCCTCCTTCTCCTGCGCCTTGGCTCCTATGTCTGAGAGAGCCATAGCACCAGAGAAGAGGTGCAGGAGAAGATAATCCAGTTTGAGACCGCTCAGTTGTAGTGGGAGTTGTAGTTTATTGTGGCACCAGAGCTCTCCAACAGGGAAGGCTAAATGTGTCACAGAACTACAGTTCCCAGAATTCCCTAGCATTAAGCCAAGACAGTTAAAGTGATCTCAAACTGGATTATTTCTGCAGTATGTTTTGTACCTGTACTTTTTGCTTTGCTCAAAGCAAGAGGAGCCTGTACTGGTCATATGAAAAATCCCCCAAATGACAAAAATGTAATATTTCTATACATGCTCAGTTAATGATTCTGGAAGCAGTTGTTTACTTGCCTGCTTTATGTAAGTACAGACAGCTACAATAAGATCACCCACAGTAGAATTCTGTTCTTTCCCTTTATTGCATTGTTCACTGCAAACATGCTATTGCAACCCAACACAGAAAGTCTGTCTTTCTCCAGCCCTCCTTCACCATTCTCCAGTTGCCAACTGTGCAAAAAAAGTCCAGCTAGACAGAAGATAAGAAAAGTGTTGGGTTGGGCTGGGCTCCTATAAAAACACTTTGTGAAAAGATGCTTCTTTGTTAGAAGATTTGTTAACTGAGATATGCCTGTATGTGTATATACAGGCTGAGTCTTCCTTATCTGGAATTCCAAATTCCAAAATATTCCAAAGTCCAAAATTATTCCCATAGGTGGCTGGATAGTGACACCTTTGCTTGCTGATGTTTCAATGTACACAAGCTTTGCTTCATGCAAAAAATTATTAAAAATATTATGTATAAAAGTAACTTCAAGCTATGCATATAAGATGTACAATATATGAAAGAAAAATGAATTTTGTGTTTAGACTTGGGTCCCATCGCCACGCTGTCTCATTATGTATGTATAGGCATAAATACAGATATTCCAAAATCCAAAAAATCCAAAAACCAAAATACTTCTGATCTAAGCATTTCAGATAAGGGAGACTCAACCCATATAGTGAGTAACTACATCCATCTATGATCCAGGTCAAAGTTGGGAGGAGTCAGGTTGGTTTGCTTTTCAGTTACCTATAGACAAATATATAGAGTATACAACTGTTATAAAATATATAATATAATATATGCAAGTACATAAAATAAATAAATTCATTTATTTCCTGGTCCTGGAAACATCCAGAGTATCAGTTTTGGATTTAAACTGGCACAAGGAACAAGTTCCCCAGCCCCTAAAATTAAAACCAAAAGTGGATGTCAGGTCATTTTATTGGGGGTTCCCCCCCTGTTTTTAAGGCCATTTCCGGACATGTTGTTGATCTTTGCCAGCACTGGGAGTGAATATTTGGCCCTCAGCCTTTCTCCAGTTGTCTCCTCTTGGAACAAGTGACCCTTGGCAAACTGGATAGATTGTGAGTTTTAGTAGAAGACAGCTTCAAAGAATTGTTTTTCCCCATCTCTTTCTAACAGGTCTCTGTGACTTTTGAAGACGTCGCTGTGTATTTCTCTGCAGAGGAATGGGTTCTTTTGGATCCTGGCCAGAGGGCTCTCTACCAAGAAGTCATGGTGGCAAATTATGGGATGTTAGCCTCTCTGGGTAAGGAATTCTCTGCTTGCTGTTGGGTAAAACCTGAATCGAATGGAGAACATGTAGGGCCTTTCCAATGGACTGCAGGTCCTGTTCAGCTATGCTGGCCAAAGGGAATGGAGTTTAATAATATTTGGAGGACAACAAGTTCCCTCTCCATGAACAAACGGATGTGTGAGTGCCCCAAAATCATACATTGTTGATAAGTGGCCATATTAACCTTTTGAAAGCGGTGAGAAGACGACATTTGCAGGATTTGAAAATCACTTTTACTTTGTGTTAGAAATGCAGTAGAAGTATGTACCTATTTAGGTTGTGTGTTTTTTGGCAGGGGGGAGTGAATTTAATTATATATTCTATACCATAGATAAAATAGTGGGAAGTCAACTTTTAATATTTTTATGGGTGTTTTAGTGTAATTTAGTTTAGTATTTAGTTTAATAGAAGTACAATGGGCCTTTGGTATCTGCTGGGGTTTGGTTCCAGGATCCCCCATGGATATGAATTTTCCATGGATGCTCAAGTTCCATTAAATACAGTGTTGTAGTAAAGTGGTGTCCCTTATACAAAATGGCAAAAACAAGCTTTGCTTTATATATTTTTTTCAAATTATATTTTCAAATTATATATTTTTCAAATTTATGTTTTGCAAAATTATGTTTTTCAAATTTATATATTTTTCAAATATTTTCAAGCCGTGAATGCTTGTATCTGTGAATAAGAATCCATTGCTATGGAGGGCTGACTGTATTTAGTTTTTTTGTGATGTGTATGTAATTAAATTTTACGTTTTATGCAGCTGATTTGTTTTTTGTCTTGTTTATATGCATTTTATTATATGCTTAATGAAAATGATTGAAGAAAATTTAATAGGGTGCTTTGGTTCATAAGATACTTATAGCTTTGATTGGGTCTTCCAGTATGCCATGGGGTAGGACTGGATAGCCCTTGTGGTCTCTTCCAACTCTTATGATGCTGTGTTTCTGTGACCAGAAATAGCCTCCTATCGGATTGAGGGTCTCCTCTCAGTCATGCCCCCCTTCCCTGCAGCTCCAGGTTTATCTGGAAGGAACAGCAGGACCTGCAGAAACAGCTGTGGATTAAAATTTCCATCATACCTTGCAGCAACACTGTGTTGTAGAATGCACTGGGAAATGCAAAATGGTGGCCATTTCCCAGATCAGCCCATTGCTTCCGGGTAAACCTGCGGCTGCAGAAACATGTTCGAGAGTGGAAAAATCTTTTGTTCCCATCATCTTCTCAGGCAAATCTGGTGGGACTACAAGAGAGGGCCTTCTCAGTGGCTGCTCCTGAACTCAAACTCTTTTCCTAGACTGGTGTCCTTTCATTAGCTGGTGAAGACCTTTTTTATTTTGGCAGGCTTTGGAGGACTGAATGTTTTTAGATGAAAAGAGCTTTTCTTAGTACACTGTAGTATTTCTATCTTTTTGATTTTAAATGGAAGTTTTAAATTAATTCTGTAGATGATTTAATGTAGTTATAAACCTACAGTTTGGTATGTTTTTAGCTCTATGTGTTTTTATTTGCCCTGTTTTTGTTTGCTGTCAAGATGACTTCAACTCACAGTAACCCTATGAGTGAGAAACTGCCAGGAAACTAGAAACCTTGTAGTCAGCAGTCAGGCTCAGGTCTTGCAAACTCAGGGCAGCTGTGTCTTCCTTGTTTTGAGTCAATGTAGCTGTAATGAGCACTCCCTGTTTTCCTCCTGCCATCCACTTTACCAAGCTTTATTGTATTTTCCAGTGTTTTCAGTTGTATTGCCTTTTATCTTGTAAACCATCTTGAGTCCCAGCTTTTGGAAGAAGGCAAGATAGAAATAAAGGTACAGTACAACCCCATATCAATGAGATCAGTAACTATAGTTTCACTTACCTGCATTCAGAAAAAAATAGTCTCTAGGCATCTAGAGGTCCTTCACTGTGACTTCATGGTCAACCTTGGCAAGTGATGACCATAGAGTTGCGCTAGAGGTCCTTTGGATGTCTAGAAGGACCACCTTACCAGGCATTTGAAGGTCCTCCGGTGTGACTATGATCAACTTCCACCAGAAATAGGATTTGCCATTATCCATGATTTTTGCTAACTGTGCTAAGTCTAGGAATATATCCCCTACAGATATGGGAGTTGTACTGTAACCTAATCCAATCCAAAATTACCATTTTTCCCAGTCCAGGAGATGCAGTCAGGAGTAGACACAGAGGAACAGGACCCAAGATCAGCTCACAAATCCTGGCAGAAAATGGAGAGAGAAAGAAGAGACACTTTTATTATCCCACTTGGAGCTGACAAGGAGGTTCTAACTGAAAGAACTTGGGCACAGACTGAATCCAACCCAGCTGGTGGCTTACGTCAGGAGCAGGGAGAACATTTTCTTGACTTCCTGATGACGACAGCATCGTTTTGCTCAGGACAGACACTCTCTCTGCCCTTGTTGGAGTTCATTGGGCGGGAATTCCAGGTCATGGTGAAGGAGGTAACTCATCTCAATAATAATATTTATTTATTTATTTATTTGTATCCCGCCTCTCCCTGTTGAGGATCGAGGTGGGTAACAGCAAAGATTAAAACAATTACAGAAATAATAACAAGAAAATAATCCACAAACCCCCACCCTTTTGACCCACCCTCCCTTCAATATAAAATTACAACAATAAAATCCCTTTAACTAAAAAACAATTAAAACAGTTAATAATAGTGGCAATGTCATGAGGAGCTAGATCAAATGGGCAGTTAGTTCAGATCAGGACAGAGGTCAGTCTGGGAAGGCCCGCCGGAAGAGAATCATTTTTATCGCTTTTTTAAAAACGTCAGGGGATGTAATCTGGCGAGTCTCCTCCGGCAGGTCATTCCAAATTTTAGGAGCAGCAGCTGAAAAGGTCCTCTGGAAAGTCACCACCAGTCTAGTTTTCATTGACTGTACTAAGTTCTTCCCAGAGGACCTGAGTGTGTGGGAAGGCGTTCCTTCAAGTAAGCTGGACTCAAGCCATGTATGGCTTTATAGGTAATAACCAACACCTTGTGCCTGGAAGCTAACAACCACTACCCAGGGGGAAATGGGGCGAGCCACTGTCTCCCAGACTTAGGCAGCAACTCCCAGGGAAACCTGGGTAATTTTGTAGAAGTGAAAGATTTTTTGTGGAGGAGAACAGTTCTGGAGTGAAGATTCAAGAGGGGCCAGGATTAAAAAGCCTTTAGCCTCAGAGATGGGATATTTTGTTCCCCACTCAGTATGTCAAAACAGAGTTTCAGGCTCACAGGGACAAGTTTGGTTTAGGAACACCTGAAATATCATCCTTAGTGGAAGGTTAAGAGTGGAGTTCTTTGCTCTAGATGATGTGCAATAAGTCTTTGCCCTATGGCAAACATTCAATGAAATATTTCATTTTCTCTCTCGTTTAGCTGGGGAGGTCTTTGGAAGATGTTAAATCCCCCGTGTTGGAGCAAGAGCCATCAGATAAAGTGAAAGTGGAGCTCTTGATGGAGACTGTGCAGAAAGACAATGTCCTGGGTAAAGTTTGTCAGAGTACAAATGATGGGATATTATCTGAAAGACTGCCTCCTCTTTGGAGCCTGCCAGAAATTTGAGATCTTCAGAAGAGGCCTTGTTGCACACTTGAAAGACATATTACATGTCCCACTTGGAGCTGACAAAGAGGTTCTGACTGAAAGAACTCAGGCATGGACTGAATCCAGTCCAGCACAGCACAAATAATTATATGTGTTTCTACTCTGGTCAGGCAAGGCTCAAGGCCTATTTAAACAGAGAGGGCTTTGCCTGCCAGTAAAAAGACAGCAGAGAGGGGGCAAATTGAAGCCCTCTTAGAATGAAGTTTCAAAGCACCAGGAGTAGCCACTAAGAAGGCTGTCTCACATGTGCTAACCAGACAAGCCTGGTGGGATGAACTCTGTAGTGTTTGTTTGTATTTAACTGTTTTGTTTTAACAATTTAAAGTAAATAAGTAGAGCCATACTGAATCAGTGAAAAGTCTTGCAGTCTGTTTCTCTAAAGGTTGAGGGAGCTGATGGAGCAGATTTGGGAATAAATGTGGGTTGGAACAAGAAGGGAAAATACCATAAAGCCTGTAAGGGTGCATCTACACTGTATCAACAATGCAATTTGACACCACTTTAATTGCCGTAGGATTGGTAGTTTTGTGAGGCATCCCTCTTTAGCAGAAGAGGTTAAAGACCTTGTAAATCTACAAATCCCAGGATTCCATAGGACAGAGCTATTAAACTGCATTATTTCTGCAGTATGGATGCATCCTAAGATAGCTTTTGAGATATGTTTGGGATACAGCTGCCTCCCTGTGAGAGAGGCCTCAGCTGGTTCACAGTAAGTGAACTTTGTAAGTGGCTCACAGTAAGACTGAGTAAAAATACAATTAAAGCACAAAACAAATCTAAATGCTAAAAATACAGTTTATCAGTCTTTGTAAAGAAATAAATCTCATTGTTTCTTTGCCCCAGGAAATGGTGACCGAGGGCTGGAGTTCAAGGAGAATTTTTGGCCAGAAGTAGCTGAACAAACAAATCTGAGTGGAATATCACTGGAAGGTCTCCCTCCAAGTACTGGCCTTGTTGAGAATCAGAAAATACGAGCAGATGTGACAAAAACATATTCATGTTCATATTGTGGGAAGTGTTTTGATGAGAGTTCGGATTTGGTTACTCATGAGAGGGACCACATCAGGGAGAAGATCTATCAGTGCTCGCACTGTGAGAAACGGTTCTCTTATCACCCTGACCTCCTGGCACACAAGAAGAACCACCAGGGTGAGGATCCTCACCTTTGTGCTTTGGACTGCAGCAAATGCTTCAAGCAGAGTACTTTCCCCATGATGCACCCAAAGACTCCTTCGGGAGAACAAGCATGCCAGTGCCCTGTCTGTGGAGTAAACTTCACATGGAAATCAAATCTTATTAGACACCGGAAAACACACACAGGAGAGAAACCGTATTCGTGCTCTGAGTGTGGCAGAAGCTATACCCGCAAAACGGCCCTCGACAGACACAAGAGAATCCACATTGGGGAAAGATCCTGTGTTGGTGATCCTCCAAGCATAGGGCAGCCTTCAATATGGGTTCTTCAGTTATGAATCATTGGGGTGAAAAAGAGGTCAGGGATGGTACACATCTTATTGGTGTTTGTGTGCTGTGGGAGCACAATAGCCTAAAGATCACCTGCTCTGTTCAGTGACACGGTCTTGTCAATCTGAGATAAATACTGGCAATGGTAAAATGCAGCAGGTAGACAATCCAAGAACAGGGAATCTGGGAGCAAAGCTAGAGAACAGGGCTGGGGTAAAAAGAGTGGTTTAGGGAGTTTTGTATGTGTAGTGTGGGGAGAAGAGAAGGTTAAAGGGTGACATGATAGTCATGTTTAAATATTTGAAGGGATGTCATATTGAGAATGGAGCAAGCTTGTTTTCTGTTGCTCCAGAAAATAGGGCCTGGAACAATGGAGGCAAACTTTAGGAAAAGAGAGTCCACTTAAACATTAGGAAGAACCTCCTGACTTTAAGAATTGTTTGATAGTGGGATACTCTGCCTCGGAGTGTGGTGGAATCTCTTTTGGAGGTTTCTAAACAAAGTCTGGATGGCCATCTATCGGAAGCGCTTTGATTGTGTCTTTCTGCATGGTAGGGGGTTGGATTGAATGACCCTTGGGGGTCTCTTTCAAGTCTAGGATTCTATGAAAAACAATAAAGTTCTGTTTGCAAATTGGGTAAGCCAGGTGAAGGCAATCCAGAGCCAAAATCAAGCAAGGTCTAGCAAGAATAATTCAGAAGAGGAAGTTGGTTGGGAATGTCCAAGAGATGTCTAAAGTTAAGCACCATCAGATCAGGTTACAATAAGAGGCAAGGAACAGCTAGCAAGATCTTTTCAGACAGCCATTTCTTAACATGTTGACTGAGGGCCTTTGCAGACTGCCAAAAATAGTGCAAATTGAGTCCACTTTAAGGGTTAGGGTTAGTGCTAGGGAATCATGGGAATTGTATTTTTTTCTGTGACATTGAACCTTCTCTGTCAGAGAGCTCTGGTGCCACAATAAAATACACTTTCCATGATTCCCTAACCCTTAAAGTGGACTCAATTTGCACTATTTCTGGCAGTCTGCAAAGGCTCTGAGTCTCCTCTGAGGTTTTTATAGCTGGTCTGCCTGAGATATCCAGAGCTAAGGTGCAGCCATCATCCCATAAAGCCTTCCTGGGAAATGATCATTTCACTTGAGGGACCTCTTACTTTTGATGTGTCCCCATTTTCAAGGAGACCTTCCAGGATAGCCTCTGGCCCAGCTGGCATCTTCATCTAGCATTATTTCTATGCACTGGGAAGGGTTTCTGGCCTCCTCATCTTAATACTGAGTGTTGTTCCTTTCCATCTTTGAATGCATTTTCAGGGAGTCAAACTATTCCTTGCTGAAGAAGTCCTCCAGGTGAGAGCATGATACCAATCTCCTCTCCAGGACTATGCTTTTTCTGGCTGCTCAGTTGGTTTTGTTTAGGAATTGGAACAAGACTGGACAATCTATCTTTGATGCATTTTCCCATATCTGGTTTTCCAGTCCCTTTTAATCAAATAAGTATGGGATATGCCCCTGAGAGCCTACAATACAGGGAAATGTACCTAGCTTCCTTGTCACCATTCAGTGGGGCAGGATAAGGTCAATTCTGAAAGTGAAGTTCTGTCAAGCCAATAAGTAGATGATAAAATAAACAGTTAATTCTGAAAGAAGTCTGCAATGAAAAGTGATAGGCCACTGTTTGGCAAGTGCTAATAAAACAAGCATCCCATTCATGTTTTGGGAAGCAATAAGTGGATAGCCATACTTGACCATTCACTGCCGAAGCTGTGGCTGGTTGTCCTTCCTCGCCCATAAAGGGCTTGTAGACCTGCTAGGTTTTGTCTGATTGTTCCTGCTGTGCAAATCTTGGCATTGTCGACACATTTCATCCACAATAGGGGTCTTTAAATTCAGGGAATCAGCTGGGAAGAATTAGGGGTGGTAACCCATAATGTAAGCGAGCCAGCGTGGCGTATTGGTTTGAGCATTGGACTGGGACTCTGAAGACCAGGGTTCAAATCCTGGTTCGGCCATGTAAACCCACTGGATGACCTTGGGCAAGTCACAGTCTCTCAGCCTCAGAGGATGGCATTGACAAACCTCTTTTGAAGAAACTTGCCAAGAAAATCCTGTGATAGCTTCATCTTAGGGTTGCCATAAGTAGGAAATGACTTGGAAGGCACAACAACAGCAACAATCCATAATTTAAAGGAAAGGGTGTTTGGAGGATGGTGGCATGTGGAGAATTTGAAGGCTGGTGACATCAGCAGTGCTGAAAATTGCTTTTCATCTAGGGAAAGGTTTGGCTCCCTCCCTACCTTCTGGGAGGTGAAATTAACCAGTGGTTATAAGTAAACTTTACTAGTAGCATCTCAGCCCAATTATCTTCTTGGAAATTTTACATAACACTGGAACCATTGTTCTAGTGGAGCATTAGTCCATTTAATTTGCCCTTGTAACAGGATTGTGGGCCCTGGGCAGGTGGAACTATACATTAATGCTTTAAACAAGGTATGCCAGAAATTAACTAGGTGCCTTGAAGATGAATGATGTGCAGGTGGAAGGCCTTCAGGTGGATGATGTGCCACATGAATTGTTAAGTAGTTTCCTTGGCCAAAGGGGTTATGAATAAGGAATGAAATGTGCCTTATTTAGATAGTTTCTGCAGGCTTTTTGGTCTAATTCTTGATAGAGTGACAGATGACCCATGCAGCAAGATAGTGTTAGCATGGAGGTTGGCCAGCAAAGGTCCATTGTGATCAGGCAAAGTGTGTAAAAATCAAAATGTCCAGCAGGCCAGCTATCAGAACAAGGCTGAACTACCTCTGCTTCCATATGATACCTTCCTCAATTGTATAAGGAAGGGAAAGTAAGATGTTTCTGAGGCCTCATGGTCTTCGTCACCCACGTAGGTGATGTTGAGTGTGTGGATCCTGCTGTTACTGCACACAGTCATGTCTTCCATGGATACATTGATTAGATGATTGCAACTTTTTCTGGGATCTCAGATACATAATCCTCCATTTTTGGTTCCAGAATACAAGCTGAGTCTCCCTTATCTGAACTGCTTGGGACCAGATGTGTTTTGAATTTCAGATTTTGGAACATTTGCATATACATAATGAGATGTCTTGGAGATGGGACCCAAGTCTAAACGTGAAATTCATTTATATTTTGTTTACACCTTATGCATATAGCCTGCAGTTTATTTTATACATAATATTTTTAATAATTATGTGCAAGAAACCAAGTCTGTGTACCCTGAACTATTAGAAAGCAAAGTTTCAATCTCTCAGCCACCCATGAGGACAATTTTGGAGTTCAGAGGATTTTGGAATTCTGAATAAGGGAGATTCAGCCTGTAATCCTTTTTTCAGGACAGAGTATCTGCTTGTGAGGTATGCGGGCCAAGGTTGTGTGACAGCTTGAAGTCAAATTGTGAGAAGAACAGGGGCTACCAGATGTTGTTGGTTTTGGTCTCTCATCTGCCCCAGTGAACATGGTTTACCAAGGATGATGGGGAGGGTACAATCCAAATTCAGCAAGATCAGGAGGGCCACAAATTCTTCACTTCTACTGTAGGAGTTATGAAATACGAGTGGATGTGGCCAGAGTTCCCAGGAAAGCTCTTGGCATGGTAGTCCCTAAGGAAACTGGTGCAGTAGTCAGTAAGCAGTATTATTTAAGTCAAATTTTCCATAAAATCTTCTAGAACACAGCCTCATAGCCCCAAAAACCCACAAAAAACCATGGATGCCGGCTGTGAAAACTTTCGACTTCACAAGTTTTTCACTGTTTAAATTGCAGTAGGACCATGCTGCCATGCTGGCCTTAGATTTCAGTCGCCTGTTAAGGATGAAATATTGATTAGATTCTTGCAACAGGCAGAGTTTTGGAACACAATTGTTAACACTCATTTGCATTTGCATATTGATGAAGAAAATTCATATATTCATTTTAACCCCTTTGAGAAACTTTATTCATTAATTTCAGTTCCTGAGTGATGTGTTAAATTGCTAAGTTAAAAATACTATTTAAAATGCTAAAAAAAAGATGGTAAAGAATTAAAGTGATGAGAACTATGAGTCATTACTCAGAATTGAAATTGTTGACATTTCATGAATAAAAGAACATTTTAAAAAAAATATTGAAAATGTTAATAACAAAAGATAAGTATTCAATACTTAACAAATGTTTTCCAAACTCCAGTATTGGATGGTTGCTTTACTTTCCAAACTCCAGTCTTGGATGGCTACCTAATTTATTGATTTACTTTATTTCATTTGTATGCCACCTTTCTCTCAAGAGTGGGATCCTAGTCAACTCCCAGAGACAGTAGGTTCAAAAGCCTTCACAGTAAAATATAAAAACAATCAGGTCACTACAAAAAACAAAACAAAAAACACCCAGTATAAAGTCATTTTCAAAACATAGAATATTTGAAAACAATAAATAAAATATCCCATAAATATATAAATAAAACACCTACCACCACCACTGCTACCTGGATCTCCCACATTTTCACCTTGTGTGCTCATCCTTGCTTGCTTGCTTGTTTGCCCATTCCCTTTGTTGCTATAAGGTACTTGTGGCTGCTTTCTCCATCCCTTTGTTGCTATAAGGTACTTGTGGCTGCTTTCTCCATCTCCCTCATGCCCTCTTCAGTAGTTCTGTGGTGAGAGATTTTCTCCATCTTTCTCCATCTCCCTCTTGCCTTCTTCAGTGGTTCTGTGGTGGGAAGTTGCTCCTGAGCTACTGCCATGGAAGAAGTGGAAGCTTGCCAGTTTCTTCACCTTGTGTGCTCATCATGACAGGTTGCTTGCTTGCTTGCTTGCCCACTCCCTTGGTTGCTGTAAGGCACTTGTGGCTGTCTCCTAGGTCTCCCTTATCCCCTCTTCAGTGGTTCTGTGGTTGGAGGTTGCTCCTGGGTTGCTGCCACAGAAGAAGTCAAAGGCTGACTGGCTCCTTCACCTTGTGTGCTCATTGTGACAGGTGGCTCACTTGCTTCCCCACTCCCTTGGTCTCTATTAGGCACTTGTGGTTGCTTCCTAGGTTTTCCTTGTCCCCGCTTTGGAGGTTCTGTGGTGGAAGATTGCTCCTGGGTTGTTACTATGGAAGAGGCCAAAGGCTGTCTGGCTTCTTCATCTTGTGTGCTCGTCATGATGGGTTGTTCACTTGTTTCCCCATTCCCTTGGTCTTTGTAAGGTGCTTGTGACTGCTTCCTAGGACTCCCTCAGCCCCTTTTCAGAGGTTCTGTGGTAGGAGGTTGCTCCTGAGTTGCTGTTGTGGAAGACGTGGAAGGCTGGCTGGTTCCTTTGCCTTGTGTGCTCATTGTGGCAGGTTGCTTGCTCACTTGCCCACTCCCTTGGTCACTGTATGGCACTTGAGGCTGCTTCCTAGGTGCCCCTTTTGCCTTCTTCAGTGTTTCCGTGGTGGGAAGTTGCTCCTGAGCTACTGCCATGGAAGAAGTGGAAGCTTGCCAGTTTCTTCACCTTGTGTGCTCATCGTGACAGGTTGCTTGCTTGCTTGCTTGCCCATTCCCTTGGTTGCTGTAAGGCACTTGTGGCTGTCTCCTAGGTCTCCCTT
>CM034703.1:324801603-324811644 GCA_020142125.1 Phrynosoma platyrhinos
TTTGAGACCACTTTAACTGCCCTGGCTCAGTGCTAGAGAATCCTGGGATTTGTGGTTTGTAGTGTCACCAGAGCTCTCTGACAGAGAAGGCTAAATGTCTCACAAAACTACAGTTTCCAGAGTTCCCCAGCATTGGCCCAGGGCAGTTAAAGCGGTCTCAAACTGGATTACTTCTGCAGTGTGTTTTGGACCATAGTTTGTGTAATTGAACCATCAGAAAGCAAAAGTACCGCTATCTCAGATATCAGTGAAAAAAGTTTTAGGTTATGGAGTATTTTGGATTTTGGAATTCTAGATAAGGGAGACGCAGCCTGTAATAAGAATATTGCATGGGACAGGAATTATCTTTTGCATGGAATACAAACAATACGAAGACTGCATGAATTTTCCCACTTTAGCTCTTGGAAGGGCAAAAGCTCCAGAGTCCAAGACTTCTCACCGAAGCAGAGAGTGCTGCCAGGTGATTTCTCTTAGGTTCAGCCTCAGGAGTACCTTCAGATCGTGAGACACAGACACTGCTTAGCTACCTGCTGTGCTAAGTACCTGCAGGGGAGGAACAGGCCAGATGCCTTGCTTTTACACATCCATTTTCAGCATACTGAAATAAAAAAACAACCCACATTTATCAAATGGTGAATGATATGGAAAGCAGGGAGGATGCAAAAAGCTTCACTGGCTGGGAATTGAACCCAGCCCGCAGCGGTGAGAGCATTGAATCCTAACCACTAGACTACCAGGGATGGATAAAGATGAGATGTCTTTTTTAACTTCTCTGTCTCTGTCGTCTCCTCCTCCACCACCACCAAAGAGGCCTTATTTGTCACGGAGAGAGGGAAAACTATGCACTTTGTTTGGCTTCTTGAGGATTCACGTTCTGTTCCTCTCATATGCAGAGCAAGACTCATGTGTCCTGGTTGTTTATGTTCACAAACAACTGGCAAAAGAGATTTAGGTGTCCCTCTCCCATTTTTCAGCAAGCTCTTCACTTCTCAATATGCATGGGTCCTAATTAAACCTTTGCAAATGAAAACCTGAATAAAATCCTAATTAAACCCTGGCAAATACCACACTACATAGAGAAGCTGTGCTGTAATTTCTGGTTGGCTGCAGCCTCTTTATCTCTTGGAAGGGCAAAAGTACAAGAGCTGTGTGCACCAGCCGGGACTCGAACCCGGGTCACAAGGTTGGGAACCTTGCATGATACCTCTACACCACTGGTACAACTGATGAAATGCATTTCCTTCCCTGGTACAAACACTCTGCAGGCAAGAAAGCCTAAGAGGATTCCTCTCTATGGAATCCCTCTAGAAGTCAGTCATTTTTGTACCACTGAGGATTTGGCTCTTGAAAGGAAAGTCTGCCCTGTGGTTCCCTCTGCCAAAGGCATTAGTTCTGAGGCAAAGTGTGGATGATTCTGGATCTCTTGTCAAAAAGGGCAGCACAGAAAATTTCTTTGCATATTCTTAGCACACAATATAGCTAGCATTGCCAGCAGTGGAATGATTCTCCATCTCTCTTTATTGATGCCGATGACAAAAGCAAAAGGATGCAGCCGTATATAAATGAAGCTGCAGCTGGCTAGCAGAGGATGGTTTTGATCCATCGACCTCTGGGTTATGGGCCCAGCACGCTCCTGCTGCGCCACTCTGCTAGATGACAGCAAGGGACCTTTGACGGCTTCTGAGTGGGTTCTCCCTGAACAAGACTCATGCATGAAACCTCAGGGCAGGAGAATAGAGAGGGAACATTGTCCAGGTCTCTGTGGTGCAATGGGTTAGCGTTGTCTGGCTGTTAACCAGAAGGATGGTGGTTCAAGCCAGCCTAGGGATGGCTGATGGCACCCTGACAGTGATCCATTTTCCTCTGTGTCTGTGCAGATTCCAATCCCAGAGTTATTTAGGGCAAACTTTTTGTGCTGTCAACACATGCTGCCTTTGCTTCTTAAAGCGCAAAAGGTTGATAAATGTATACATCAGCAAAAATCCAAGCTGAGAAGTTAAAGAGGATATTGTATTACATGATACCCATGTTTTAATATTTGAAAGGATGTCATGTAGAAGATGGAAGAAGATTGTTTACTGCTGTTCCAGAAATCATGGAACAAGGGATTCAAACTACAGAGTAAGAGAATCCATTTAAACATTAGGAAAAACTTGCTAATGATAAGAGCTGTTTGGCAGTGGAATATGCTGCCTTGGAAGGTGGTGGACTCTCCTCCTTTGGAGGTTTTGAAGCAAAGGCTGGATGGCCACTTGTCGGGGGAGCTTTGAAGGTGTCTTCCTGCATGGCAGAATTAGGTTGGACTGGATGACCCTTGACCCTTGTAATATAATCCCACTTGGCTAAAGCTTCCAGAGTGTGGATGTTTTGTTTTGTTTTGTTTTGCAAAGGCCATCTACACACTCCCTTGACTGTTTAATTTCTGGGGCAGTTTTTGGGTTACCGCAATGTACCCAGGAAGAGGAGGGATAGCTATTTTTTCTTCTTCTTTTCTTCAGCTGCAGATGGAGTGCTCTACACTCTCTCCCAGCTACTAAAGAGCTAAGGAACCATACCCCTGCCATTTGCAAAAGTCTTGTGATGTCTGTGGGGGCTAGGCAGGTATTGCAGATACTCAGGTGTTGCAGATTATCTTTGCTGCAGATAATCAGGTAAACGCGATGGTCAGGAGCGCCTGTTATCAGCTTTGGCTGATACACTAGCTACACCCTTTCCTGGAAGTAAGGGATTTTGGAACTGTGGTACATGCGCTGGTAACCTCTCATTTCGATTTCTGTAATGCGCTCTACATGGGGCTACCCTCGTGATTAGTCCGGAAACTCCAACTAATACAGAACATGGCAGCCAGGTTGGTCTCCGGCACATCTAGGAGAGACCACATAACACCGGTCCTAAAATCACTACACTGGCTGCCAATTAGTTTCCGGGCCCAGTACAAGGTGTTGGTTATCACCTTTAAAGCCCTACATGGCTTGGGTCCAATCTATCTTTGGGACCACCTCCTTCCATATAATCTGGCCCGTATACTCAGGTCCTCGGGGAGGAATTTGCTCCAGCCTATTAAAGCTAGGCTGTTGGCAACCTCCCAGAGGACCTTTTCAGCAGCCTCTCCCAGACTATGCAACAACCTTCTGGACAAGATCTGTCATATGACCAATCTAAACAGCTTCAAAAAACTTTTGGCGGAACACAAAATGGTGGCCGGAGACACACATGAGAGAGAAAGGCGGCATGCGGCGGCAGTGGCAGGGAGGTCCAGGGGATGGTCAAGGCCTTGACGAAACAGGTTCGCCCTGCGGGCCGTAGTTTGCCGACCCCTGACCTAGAGTCTGCGTATGGCAAGTCTGCGTATGCTGCAGGTTCGCTGTAATGAAATAAAACAGGGATTACTTGGAGACTAGTGGATAAATTCTCCCAAGTATCCTCTCAACATGACAAAATATCTCTGCTTTATTTCAGAGTCCCTCTCAGAAGGGAAAAGAGTGGGGTTTATTACATTTCTACAATTAAAATGAGGGTATTTGTCAATATGTGGGTTTGAATAATAGTTACAATTCATTAGAAGTAGACAGGTATATTTATTATCATCAGAAAGAAGATAAAATATAGAATCATGCATACCCAAATGCTTTGGGGAAGGAAGTAGCTTTTGTTTCAGAGATACTTTGTTAGCTTTCTTTCTTTCTTTCTTTCTTGGTATGAGTTATATTTGTAGAATAATACCGGTATTTGTGTTAATAAGAATTTTTTAAAAAAAAGACTGGCAACTGGAAGTGATGTAATGGCTCTTCCTGTTGCCATTTTAAGACGGACTCTTTCAAAAGCAATGATATTTGGGTTCTGGGGTGCTGGGGCTATATGTTTTTGCCCTTTGGGAGCTTTCTGTGTAATTTGGGGTCAAAAATTGCTTGAATATCACACCAAAACCTTTTCAAATTTGGAGAGATTGGTAGGATTTGAGGAGACTGGCAGGGGTCTTCAGGAGACACACAACTTAGGTCCAGGAATTGGATATGGCCCATGGGCCACACTTTCCCCCAAGCCTGCAATAAAAATAGACAAAACTATTTTGGATAAGTAAAGGAGGGAAAAGAGCAAACAGAATCATACAGTTATGAAGGAAAAGGAGTCAAGAAAGAAAAGCCAACTTTATTGATGGCCGCATGGGTTTAGGAAAAGGCTAGAGGGTCTCCATAAGTCGGAAACAACTTGAAGGCACACAGCAACGACAACAATCTAGTCTTAAATTTAGAGTCACACATTGCAGGCAAGAAAGCCTGTTATTATCGGCTCCCTTTAGGCAATTGAGCTCCACTGATCCCCAAATAATAATAATAATAAAAAAATCAGGGAATCAAAAGCCTCTTCAAACCACTTTTAGGGGCCAAAGGTCTAATCTGCACTGCGATTTAATGCAGTGTGCAAACTGCAAATGATGCAGTTTGACATCGTTTTAATTGCCATGATCCAATGCTATGGAATTCTGAGACGTGTAGTTTTGTGAGATATTTAGCCTTCTCTGCCAGAGCGCTCTGGTGCCACAGCAAACTACAAATCCAAGGATTTCATAGGATGGAGCCACTGCAGTTAAAGAGGTGTCAAACTCTGTTAATTCTACAGTGCAGATTAGACCCAAGTAGACAACCAGCATAGCATCCCCTCAACACTCCTTCGTGTTTCACCGTGCCCTACTTCAGAAGGAAATCTTCTGCTGGGAGCACAGCCTGGGCACAGCTCTCTGGGCCCCGTTCCCTGACCAAGCTCTGCATTTCTTGGGGCAAGATGCTCAAGAACTGTTCCAAGATCAGCAGCTCCAGGATCTCCTCCTTCGAATGCTTCTCTGCTCTCAACCACTGGCAGCAAAGTTCCCTCAGTCGACCGTAAACTGCCCTCGGCCCGTCCGTGTCCCGGTAGCAGAATTGCCAGAAGTGCTGGCGCTGCTTCTCCCTCAGGATGGCCTCCCCTTGCAAGATGGCTGCCTTCACCTTGACATAGGACATTATCACACGTGGGCCAAAAAGTGAAAATAAAGTGGAAATGAGGCATTCCGAAAATAAACGGAAAATAAACCTAAATTCCGCAAACGTCATTAGCTTAATTGCGAATTTACAGTAAGCGTATTGAACGTCCACACACAAGCGAAAAAAGCCTGTAAATGTACTAGAAATGAGCTTCTTGCACATGCACAGATAGAGGAATGCTCGCTGGAACAATGGGAAAAGCAGGGAAATGCTCCCAAATTTGCATTTGCTTTTTCACATTTACATTACGGTAAATGCGAAATTACCTTAATTTTGCATTTGCATTTCCTCCAAACAACCGAATTTCAAAAGATCTCGGTTAACACCAGTTTCTGTCCACTTTCTGTCCAGTTTCTGTGCGACGTCATGTGAAAACACGGGGCACTAATTCAGTTTCTGTTTGGGTTTTGTGTGGATTAACCAGCAGATTTGCCCCCGTGTGATAACGTCCATAGTCTCCCCTGTCTTGGACACTGAGGTCATGAAATGCCCACTCTGCTGGTCTGGTGAGGGCCGGTAAGAGGAGGGTTGCCCACTTGCTCTGAGGCCACCGGCACACGGATGTGACTTGCTCAAAGGAAGCCAGGAATGTTTTAGCATCATCCCATGGTATGGTCTCCTCCGAGATGGTCATCTTCTCCCATCCTGAGTGAGGGACCTGGAGAGTCCTCAGGAACGCCTGCCATTGGGCTTCCCAGCATTCTTGCATCCCTTCCTTTGGTTCGCATTTTACATGTGGTGGATTTGCAGCAGTGTGTAATTCTCCAGTCCCTTCCATACATACAACCTTGGAGCTTTTTGCTCCCTGAAGATCTGCCCATAAAGTGCCATCAGATATGTTCTGTACCCCAAGCTTTAACTTTGTGCTCTGCGGTTCTTCCCCTTGCACAGACATGTTCACCTCCACACTCAAAGGGCCTTTGCAGATTGCTAGAAACAGTGCAAATTGAGTCCACTTTAACTGCCCTGACCCAGTGCTAGGGAATCATGGGAACTGTAGTTTATTGTGGCACCAGAGCTCTCTGACAGAGAAGGCTCAGTGTCCCAGAAAAAAATACAATTCCCATGATTCCCTAGCACTGAGCCAGGGCAGTTAAAGTGGACTCAGTTTGCACTATTTCTAGCAGTTTGCAAAGGCCCAAAGTCTCCATCAGTTAGTCTAACTTCAAAGGGGAAAGTGAAGCTTCTGAAGTAGTTTCTTCCAGTTTTCCATCAATTCATGAATTTCTTCCTAACTCCTAAGGGACAGTTCTTCTATAAAACAGCAGGCAGGCTTCTCCTAAGAGAGGTGGGAAAAGAAGGTCATAAAATATTCAAAAGGGAACATTGCCACCTCAGCCAAAGCAAATGCTATTCATTCTTTGCCATAGCTTGCACCTTCCTGACAGATTCAAGGTTAGGTCGCTCCAAAGATTACTAATAAAAAGAATTTCAACAGGGATACATGTAAGGTACAGCTTGAGTCAAGGCAAAACAAACACTATTCACTTCTTTCCATAGCTTGCAATTTCCTGATAGATCCCAAGCTAAAGATGCTCCAAATTCAGAGATTACTAATAGAATTTCAACAGGGATCCAGGTAAGGGACAGGTTGCATCTCTCTTACCTGAAATGCTTGGACCAGAAAAGTATTTTGGATTTTTTTTCCAGATTTTGAAATATTTGCATATGGATGGTTGTGTGCCTTCAGCTTTCTCTCCCAACTTATGGTGACCCTATGGGGTTTTCTTGGTAAGGTTTGTTCAGAGGAGGTTTGCCTTTGCCTTCCACTGAGCCTGGGAGAGTGTGACTTGCCCAAGGTTACCCAGTGGGTTTCCATGGCTGAGCTGGGAATCGAACCCTGCTCTCCAGATTTGGAGTCCAGCGCTCAAACCTCTATGACACACTGGCTATCCCTATCTATATACCGTAATGCATATACATAATGAGATATCTTGGAAATGTGCACCAAAGTCTACACATGTTCATTTATGTTTCATATACACCTTATACACATAGTATGAAGTTAATTTTATTGGCAATCTTATAGACAATTTCTTCGAACAATTTTGTACATAAAACAAAATGCGCGTATATTGAAGGATCAGAAAGCAAAGGTGTCACTACCTCAGCCAGCCACTTGGACTTTGTTGGCTTTTGGAATATTTCAGATTTGGAATTCTGGGTAAGGAAGACTCAACCTGTCATCAGCCTCAATGTTTAGGCAGGAAAAAATGACATACAAATACACAAGGGGTGATAGATGGCTTAACAGAAGTACATGTGAAAAAGATCTTGTGCAATTCAAGCTAAACAAACGGTCCAAAACACACTGGAGAAATAATCCAGTCTGATACTGCTTTAACTGCCCTGCTCAATAGTAGGGGATTCTGGGAAGTGTAGTTTTGTGAGACATTTAGCCTCTGTCAGAGAGCTCTGGTGCCACAGTAAACTACAATTCCCTACCACTGAGCCAGGGTAGTTAAAGTGGTCTCGAATTGGATGATTTCTGCTGTGTGTTTTGGACCATAAGTCAACAACATGCTACGGTGGCCAATGCAATGCCAAACAAAGGAGACATGTTCCTGAACATTACTTCTACAATAGAAAAAGTGGTACTAGTGGCAGAAATAACATGGAAAAATAAGAATAAATGAGAAGATGAATTCTTTGAGTACAATAACACCTAAAACCCACCAGACAAGGATACCTTTATGGGACCAACCAAGATGCACCAAATACATGTTGCAAGCTTTGTAAGCTGCACTGGCTTCTTCTTCATCAGGCAAAGCTGTAGGTTTTGTTTTTTTAAATTCTGTATGATTTTAATTTTTGTATGATTGTTAACCTTTTTGCCTGATGAAGAAGAAGCCATTGAAGCTTCCAAAGCTTGCAACATGTATTTGGTGCATCTTGGTTGGCCCCATAAAGGTATTTCTCTCTGGTGGGTTTGGGATGCCATTCATAGACAAGAAGATGCTTCCTTATAGAAAGAGGGTCTGCTCTTTCAGGATTGGCAACCTTTTTGTTTGTTGGTTTGTTGATGTTTTCCTCTCATCTCTTCCCTCTTCTGCAATTTCTCCCCTTCCTTTCTCTCCATGGATCTGCCTTGCTTTTGGCACTCACCTCTTCCTGCAGCATCCACACCTCCCAAGGATTTTCAACTCCTTATTTTCAAAAGCCAAAAGTAAGGGGAGGGAGGGTTTACTACAGGAAGGAGATTCTCAATTTACAGCAAAGAGACATTTTGGAAAACCCCAAGCCATCCTCAATTCCGGTTCTCAGTAGAAGTCTCCCTAAATGGGGAGGGAAAAAAGCAATAGCACTTGCTAGACTTCTGCCTGCTCTGCAAAACCACCTCTGAGTGTCCCTTGCCTAAGAAAGCCCTATGAAAACCATGTTGTTTCTGACTTGTAGCTACCCTATCATGGGGTTTTCTTAGCAAGTTTTTTTTTTTGCCATTCCCAACCTCTGAGGCTGAGACAGTGTGACTTAGCCAAGGTCACCCAGTGGGTTTCCATGACCGAGGCAGGATTCGAACCATGATCTCCGGAGTCATAGCCCAACACTCAAACCACTATTCCATAGGCCTACACCATTATAACACTAAATCAGAAAATGAAGTAGCCAAATGCAGTTTGGATGTTATGGCCACTAGCTTAAATAATATTTGTTCTTTTAAAAAGTGCTCTTGTCCAATACCCAAACCACTACCATAAGTCAGTTCTGGGTGTCCAAAACAGTGGCTGTGATGACTCTCTGTGGGTCTCTGGAGGAACTGAAAATGTATGGGGCAGTGCCTTGGGTCAAATATTGATCAGAAGGGAGACTGCCATCAAGAAATCAAAGGAAGATTAGGGCTGCATCCGCACTGTGGAAATAATCTGGTTTGACACCCCCTTTAATTTCCATGGCTCAGTGCTATGGAATTGTAGGATTTGTAGAGAGATCTTGTAGCACCTTTGAGATTAATGCAAAGAAAGAAGTTGGCAGCATGAGCTTTCGTAGACTAAAGTCTACTTCCTCAGATGCAAATTTATTATTATTATTAGGTGTAACCATATTAGTCTGTAAAATCAGCATGCAGAGAGATCTGATATTAACAGCATGAGCTTTCATAGACTAAAGTCTATTTCCTCAGATGCATATTATTATTATTATTAGGTATAGCCATATCAGTCTGTAAAATCAGTATGCAGAGAGATTTTGTAGCACCTTTGAGACCAACTGAAAGAAAGATATTGGCAGCATGAACTTTCGTAGACTAAAGTCTGCTTCCTCAGATGCATTTGGAGGTAGACTTAAGTCTACAAAAGCTCATGCTGCCAACTTCTTTCTTTCAGTAAGTCTCAAAGGTGCTACAAGATCTCTCTACATACTGATTCTACAGATTAACATGGCTATATCTTTGAATTCTAGGATTTTTAGTTTTCGTGAGAAATTTATCCTTCATTGTCAGAGAGCTCTGGCAGGAACTACAAACCCCAGAATTCCATAGCATGGAGTTAAAGAGGTGTCAAATTGGATTATTTCTTTAGTGTAGATCTAGCCTCAGATTGGGAAGGGCAGTTATGAAAGATCTAGACAAAGATCCTCAAAAGAAAAAGATATAAACTGAACATTAAAGTAAGGGTCATCCAAGCCACTGTATTCCTTATCTCCATGTACAAATGTGAGAACTGGAAAGGGAAGAAGCAGATAGGAAGAAAAGCAAGTAATCTGAGATGAGGTGCTGGAGAAGAGTGCTAAGGGCATTGATCAGAATGGGGATTGCAGTCAAGAACTAAGAAAAAGACTAGGAATGGGGAAGGTTGCAATGAAAGAATTAGAAAAGACCCTAAAATGTAAAGATACACAACTGAGCACCAAAGTTAGAATCATACAAACCATTATATTCCCTATTACCATGGATGGATGTGAGAGCTGGACAGTTAAGAAAGATGATAGGAATAAAAATCAATGCATTTGAGATTATGGGGGGATGCAGACCAGGGCGTCGGAGACGCCCTGGCCCGGAGCGCCGCCGGAGTTCAGCCTCCGG
>CM034703.1:324842089-324856359 GCA_020142125.1 Phrynosoma platyrhinos
TATTACTATTTCCCAACCGCCTTACTGGAACAACAATAACTGTTTGAATGTAAATATTTCAGCTTTAACAGTTTATTGGCAAGTGTTCATTCTTAGATCAGTATCCAGTGCCAGCTGCTTCTTTTTACTCACTTTTATAGTTCAAGAAATGCCATTCATAAACAAATCTTTAAATTAACCTAATTTCAGCCAAAACAACTTGCTTTAAAAGAGCACTTTCAAAATAAGAATTATTATTTAAGCTAGTGGCTATAACATCTGGACTGCATTTTGCTACTTAATTTTCTGATTTAGTCCTATATGGATGGGTGTAGTCCTACACATTAATGGGAGGAAAAACTTGGTTTAAACAACAACAACAAAAAGGTTTAAACAAAGCAAAACAAAACTTAAAAAAAAACTATTAATTTGCCATCCCTGCATCCAAATATTAAACAGGTTTGGCCCTTTTTAGCTTCCAAGATCAGACAGGATCTGTTGCCTTTAGGGCATTTAAGCTAGTATATGATATATATATATTAGCACTCTTTGTCTATATTGAAAACATGACCAGGACCAGTAAACTTTCATTCATTGTCTGAGGGACTTGCAAGGTAATTTTATACAATATTTTAAATAATTTTGTGCATGAAACAAAGTTTGTGTACACTGAGCCATCAGAAAGCAAAGGCATCACCGTCTCAGCCATTGATAAAAATGGTTCAGTTTTTGACATATTTTGGATTTTGGAATTCCTGATAAGAGAGACTCAACCTGTATATATGTGTCCCCTCTGTTTCTGATGGTTCATGTGGTTGATAAAAGGTAATCATTCCACTTTCTGATACGGCTGTAGCAAGGTGATCTGACCAGATAACACCCACAAGCCTACCAGTCCCATTCCCACTGTTTCATGCAAGGGTTAGTATAAATTGACATATTCAGCACCTTCGTAATTGCATTCAGGTTCCCATGATAGTTTGGCCAGAATCTTTTTTTGGGATGTATACAAGTGTAACTGTGGATGCCATTAGGGTCACTGCTTTCTTTGGTGTTCTTTGTGCAACATTTTCCTCCAGACTACATAATGACATCTGGACATAGCTACTCCCTGAATGCAGGGTGAACAGATGTCCTCTTTTTCCAGGACATGTCCTTCTTTACAGTCTTCTGTTCAGGAGGAGATTCAAAATGTTCTCCATTTGGAGCATGACTATGAAGCATCAATTTGTATTTATATGAGTGTTGTTACTTTTTATTTGGAAATGTCCTACATTTTCCTTGAATGTCCTACAGTTTGTAGTGCCTTGTCCTCCTTTGCGGTGAGGACATCTGGTCACCCTACTCTAAAGAGACAGTGTAACTTACCCAGGGTCACTCACCTTGGCCATGAAACTCAATGGGTTTCTAGTACAACACTCAAACTATATGCACCAGGAGAGGAATATTGTGTTGGTGCCCTCCCATCCAAGTCTTCTGAATCTCTCCTATATAACTACATTGGCAGAGCCAGAGTGGCGTAGTAGTTTGAGTGTTGTACTAGAAACCCATTTGAGTGTTGTACTAGAACCCTGATCTCTGGTGTCCTAGTCTTCTGCAGATCAGGGTTTAATTCCCAGATTGGCCATGAGTGACCCTGGGTAAGTTACACTGTCTCAGCCTCAGAGGAAGGCAATGGCAAACCTCCTCTGAACAAATCTTACCAAGAAAACCCCATGAGAGGGTTGCCATAAGTCAGCACACAACAATAACAGAGCTTTATACTCTACCAGCATTAAAACAGTATACAGTAGGCTCTTGGTATCTGCTGGGGTTTTGTTCCAGGACCTCCAGTGGATTCCAAAATCCGTGGATGCTCAAGTCCCATTAAATATAATCACATAGTAAAATGATGTTCCTTATATTAAATGGCAAAATCAAGGTTTGCTTTTTGGAATATATATATTTTAAAATATTTTCAAGCCATGGATATGGAGTGCTGGCGGTATAGTCTTGTCCTTAGTGTGGAATCCTAGACATTGTCTCCCTTATTTTAACTGTATGTTTCCCCCCTCTATACAGTGGAAGAAGCATTTAACTCACAAGTTTCGGCACCTCTAGATTGTTGAAAGACCTCAGTTCTTTGCAGCGTTACTTGAGAAGCACCTTGTTGGATGAGTTTTTCATACTAACAGATCTTGAAGGATAAAGCAGCAGGTTGGAACATCTCTTAAGAAGTGGTGCTGCAAAACATAGAGGTGGAGCACAACTAAGCTGATTTCCTTGGACAAAATGTCAGAGACCCAAGAGACAAAGGCTGTGATGTCTCTGATAAAGGAAGACTTGAATCCAGAAATAAAGATAGAGGAAGAGGAAAAGGAAAAGGAGTTGACAGTCTCTGAGGCAGGAGACGTAAGGGAAGGAGCCATTCTTCCCAAAGCCAAGGTGAAACAGGAACCAGATGAAGGCCCCTCAAGGAACTGGGATGCCCAGCTGCAAGAATTTCTGTTGGCACTACAGGCTCGTCCTCTGAGTGGAGGAACTCTGCAGCTTCCTGAACTGAAGCAGTTCGGTGATCCAACAATATTACAAATGCCCTTTCCAAGAGCAACAGTTCCCAACAAGTGGCCCCGAGAATTGTGGGTTTCCCAGATCCAGCCCCATCTCATTGGAGAAATGCAAGCGGATGCAACACACAGTGGGAAGGGGAAAGAGGGAGCTCTCTCTGGAGATGCTGTTGGGTTGGAGGCACAGCGTCAACAGTTTCGGGCATTGAGCTACCAAGAGGCCGATGGGCCCCGGGATTTTTGCAAGCAGCTCCAAGAGCTTTGCCGTCAGTGGCTGAAGCCGGAGAGACACACCAAGGAGGAGATGTTGGAGTTGGTGACCCTGGAACAGTTCCTGGCTGTCGTGCCACCAGATATGCAGACCTGGCTCAGGGAAAATGGTCCAGAGACATGTGCCCAAGCAGTAACCCTGGCAGAGGATTTTCTTCTGAGGCAACCAGAGGCCAAAGTCTGGGAAGGGCAGGTGAGTGTGTTCTCCAACTGGTCTCCTTGAAGTACTGTTGTGGGTGGTGTTCATAGTCACCAGATATGACTACTCAACTGATTCAGTTAAGACTGGTCATCAGTAACATGGTTGCCAGCAGCACTTGTTTTACTCAGGTGAGTTAACAGTTCCTTGGGACTAGATTGAGGTGGGCAAAGTTTGGACTGCAGGCTTCATGCAATCCATTAGACCAGTACTTCTCAAATAGTGGGGTGCACCCCCAAAGGGGGGCGCGAGGCTCCGTAAAGGTGTACTTATAACAATTTTGTAGACAAATGATACTATTTACAGTCGCACGGGGGGCGCAAAATGTTTTCTTCTTCCTAGGGGGGGCATGACAGAAAATAATTGAGAAGCACTGCATTAGACCCAAACATGCATCTCCCCCCAAACATCTGAAGCGCCTCCTGCAAAATAGAGAGACCTTCTGAAGCTTTAAACAGCAATTAAAGCTTGCTGCATCTTGACACGGACAAGCTTTGACTGACTGCAAGAAGGAATGTTGAGCAAATGCTCCCATCACCTCCTTTTATCCTCCTTGCTCACTCTAATCTTGGCATAGGGCCTTTGCAGACTGCCAGAAATAGTGCAAATTGAGTCCACTTTAACTGCCCTGACTCAGTGCTAGGGAATCATGGGAACTGTAGTTTATTGTGGCACCAGAGCGCTCTGACAGAGAAGGCTCAATGTCAGGAAAAAAAAACCAATTCCCATGATTCCCTAGCACTGAGCCAGGACAGTTAAAGTGGACTCAGTTTGCATTATTTCTGGCAGTCTGCAAAGGCCCTTAAACTCTCATCCCTCACTTGCAAATGTTCCCACCTGCTCTATCACCCTTACTCCAGTCCCAGCTAAAATTACCATATATACTCAACTATAAGTCAACCTCATGTACAAGTTGAGGGTAGGTTTCGTGGCCAAAATTATGGATTTTTATATTACCCATGGATAAATCGAGGGTAAAACCTAGGGGCACGTAACAAAGGATCTAAAGGATGAAGCAAAGGAAAATACCAAAAAATCTACAAAATTCCCGCAGGCGTAACTGTTTGTGCTCATTCTATAGGCTGGATGGATGAGAGATGAGAAGGAGGTCAGTGCTTCCAGGATAGGATTATGTTCTTGCCTTTCATGAGGGAATAGTTCCTTTTTTAAAAATAAGAGTTAAACTATAGTACTTACTTACAAACCCTTCTGTAGTTCATATAAGTCCTGATACAAATGTTTTTCTAAATCCAAAAACATAGCAAAATGTAATCCATGACATCTAATCCTCTGAGGTGGAGTTACAGAAGAAGTATACAGAAGTGTTTCATTAATGCTTACAAAAATTGCATTTGTGTTTTTATTTGATTGTTTTGTATACCTTTAATACTTAGAATGCATTAGAGCACATATCCAGATCATACACTTTATAGATTTTTTTCCCTTTTCACCATCTCTTTTTCTGACTTCCAGGTTAGGTCAGTGTGGCAGTCAATCTGTTCTGGGTTATAATTCATATTTTAAAGACGCTATCCAAGGTACTGAACTCTCATGCTGGAATAGATTTGGTACCTTGGATAAGGTACCAAAGTTTTAAAGTCTGGACTGTTCAAAGCAGATTCACCACTATCCACTAGCATGGTAGCCACTGGCTATCACTGTCAGGCAGCTTATTATGGTGTGTTTTTATTCCTTACAAACCACTCTGAGATTCTCTCTTTTAACCAAAGTAGGGAATAATAAGCCCTTGTCTTTTTGTAATAATTAAATAATGGACTAGTTTAGGACTTATCCTGGTAGAACTTCAATCAACCAGTAAGGAAATACCTCCCTCCTCTCCCTTATTGAATATTTAATGAACAGTAAGAAAATCACAGAGTTAAGAAAGATTGACAGAAAAAGATTGCTAGAATTTGCAAGACTGTGGAACAGGAAACAAAATGTTTAAAGAAAGCAGTGTGATCTGGTTTCCTTTTTTTTCTATTATGAAATTACGATACTGTTTTGACATTGATAGGTATAGGTCTTTCTTTGTCATTATGTAATACTGGTGTTATGATCATATTAATATATTTATGAATATCATATATTTATAGCATGAAATGTCCTGGAGCGCCAGTTTTGGAAGGAAGGATTTAGTTTTAATGAATAAATAAATATTTGTGTGTTTTTGTGTAATATTTTTATGGCTGTAATTCATTGAAAGCCAACATGGTGTAGCAGTTTATCTGTTGGATTGGACACTGGAAGAACAGGGTTTGGCTCTACATTCAGACATGGAAACTTACTCAGTGAGCTTGGGCAAGTCACACTCTCTTCAGCCTCAGAGGAAAGCAAGGGCAACCCCTTCTGAATAAATTCTGCCAAGAAGACATTGTGATAGTTTTAACCTAATGGAAATCACTTGAAGAAGCACAGCAACAGCAATATATTCAATCAGTAGTATGTCTGGTATTAGTTTGTACTGATAGTGCAATTCAAATAATAAAGCTGTCTCACACCTTCTCAGCAGTAATTTTCTTGCATCCTGACTTGATTTTGAATTGAGCTCAGAGGGGCGGGGTATAAATAAATTTTATTATTTATTATTATTTTATTATTCTACCTTACACTAGATCACAGCAGTGTCTGAAGAGGATTTGGTAAATCCCACCGAAGCAGACCAAGTTCAACCAGACTTGGTGAAGGTGCAGATTTTCACTGAAGCCAAGCAGGAGAGTGAAGAGAGTTCATCCTTGTTGGGTAAGTCTCTTTGGGGCATCTTTCTCTGAGCACAGTGGCATTTCTGATGTTGGTTTACCTCTGGTTATATTGATTTTCTGTATGCAAGTGAAGGGTGTTGTCCTCCCTTATTACTGTCAAAATTCCTTGAATTTATGATCAGATTTTACAAACATATGCATTCCATTACAGTCCACAAATGGTCTCAAAAGTGACTGCAGGCTCTTCATTATTACCTTGGGAAAGGTGACAAAGCTGTGAAAGTGAGGCGTGGTGGTTCCTGTTTTATGTTTCCTGCTTAGAGTGAAAGGGAGATGAGTTCAGATCTCACACAGTCCCTGCTTCATGGAGTTTGCTAGAAGAGAAACAAGGAATGAACCTTAGAGTGGAAGTAGGGAGATCTATGACCAGCACAAGTTACATGTATTGATTTATCTCACCCTTTCTCTAAGAAGCTCAAGGCAGTGTATTTGGTGCAGTCCCTCCTTGCTATATCTTTACAGCAATTACTTACCTTGTAAGGTAGGTTGGGCACAGATAGAGTATGAACAGCTCAGGGTCACCCAGGGAGTTGTGGGGATTTCACCTTGGTTCTCCCAAATTGCATCCAATATACCATATGGCTTTGCTACAGATGATCCAGATATCTACCTTTAAATCCTGATCTACCTTTGTGGGTTTCTATAGCTGAGTGAGGATTCGAATACTGGTCTCCAGAGTTGTAGTCCAACACGCAAACTACTGCACCATTCTGGGCCTATGAGTGATTTCCTTTCCATTGTTCCAGTTAGCAATGTCCCTGGTTCGACTCTCCAGGGGTTAGAAAGAGCTACAGTTGGTAGCCTACTGGTAGCAAGATTATTTATTTTACTTATTTATTTCCCACCTTTCCTTTATAGATCTCCCAGTGGCATATATGGTTCTTCCTCCCCCAATTTTATCAACCCAACAACTCTGTGAGGTATGATAGACTAGAGTGGCCAACACAAGGATGCATGAAGAGCATGGTGATTAAGTGGGAATTGGAACCCACATCTCTTTGTTGCTTGTCAAACATTTTAGGAAATATGCCGGTGCACTGGACCAGCCCTTCCAATGAGCTGATCACTGTCAGTTCATGCAGTCATGGTTTAAAACTCTCTCTGACCCTACTCCAATAGCAATAAAAGTCAGTAACCTAAGAGGCAGGAAGTTGGTTCCTAGATTGGTAGAAATGTAGGCAAAGTTCCTGACACAGATGGTTGTTTCTTTTTTAGTGATACCACAGATCTGATGTAAAGAGATGAGCTGTGCAAACTATGGCCTGAATCCTATTGTTAGTTCTAACTAGAGTAAATCTATTGAATCAATGAAAATTAGGTAAGTGTTGAATAACCAAGTTAGAATGTATTTGCACTGTAGAAATAATGCAATTTGACACCACTGTAAGTGCCACAGCTCCATTCTACAGAATCCTGGGATCTGTAGTTTTATGAGATGCCCCACTCTTTGGCAGAGAAGGCCAAAGACTTTGTAAAAGTACAAACCCCTATAGGATGAAGCTACAGCACATAGGAGAATATCACACTACGTTGTTATAGTGTTATTATTCCACTTTTATTGCTGTGGCTGCCTCCTATGGCATTCTGGGGTTTGTAGTTTAGTGAAGCCTAAGAGCTCTCTGGCTGAGAATTCTAACTGCCCTTCCTTAAACTGCAAATCCCAGGATTCCACAGGAGGCAACTATAGCAGTAAAGGTGGAATAATAGTGCTATAACAGTGCAATGCAGTATTGTTCTTAAAGTGGTGTCAAACTGTATTATTCCTATAGTGTAGATGCACCCTAGCTTTTGATTCAGTGAGCTTGCTCTATTTGGGATTAACTAGGCCATCTGGCCATATTGTGTTATCTAATTATCTCATCTTAGAAAAAGTCTGATTTGTGTTTTGTATTTTTCTCTTTCTTCCCGCAGATGGAGGGTGGATGGAAGAAAGTGAGGAGAAGAAACCCTTATTGGAGCATCCTGAGCAAATGGAACTACTCACAGTGTTCTTGAAAACAGATAAAGAGAACAATTTCCTCTGTCAGGGAGAACCCAATGAGAATCAACAGAGACCAGAGAGGCAAAATGGAGATGACAAAGAGGAGGAAGAAGATCAGATGGTTTGTTCACAAGAAGCTGCCAATGAATCCACCATCTGTCAAGATCAGAATATGAAATGTGAGAAATATGGGGAAAGCCTCAGTCTAAGCTCACACTCCACTGTGCACAAGAGCACTTACAAAGAGGAGAAGCCCTACCAATGTTGGCATTGTGGCCAAAGCTTCAGCAGCAGCTCAGATCTTCTGTTACACGAAAGAAACCATGTGGGGGAGAAACTGTATAAATGCTCCAGCTGTGGAGAAAGTGAGAGAATCCATATGGGCCAAAAGCCACATAAATGCTCGAACTGTGGGAATACCTTTGGCTGTAACTCTCAGCAGGAAAAGCAGGGAAGAAAGAAAATTCATGCATGTTCAATATGTGGGAAAGCATATACACAATTAGCAGGGTTCCTTCAACACCAGGGAGTCCATAGAGGGGAGAAACCTTACAAGTGCTCCAAGTGTGGAGAAAACTTTGGAACCTACACGGGTCTCAAAGTCCATCGGAGAACTCACACAGGTGAGAACCAGTACAAATGTTCACACTGTGGGATGTGTTTCAGTTGCAGCCCACACTTGCGAGCCCATGAGAGAACCCACATGGCAATGTGCTCCTACTGTGGGAAAAGCTTTAGCAAAAAATCAGAACTTATTGAACATGAGAGAACCCACTCAAGAGAGGATTCATTAGCATGTTTTGCCTGTGGGAAAGCCTTCGAAGTCACTTCAGAACTGGTTGCTCACGTCCGTACCCACACGGATAAGCCACCAGAATACTCAGACTCCAGGAAAATCTTCCAGTGCTCAGAGTGTGGTGATATTTTCAGGCATGGCTCAGCTCTCAGAGTACATCAGAGAATCCACACAGGTGAGAAGATATAGTAGGAAGTGCTTCACTTGGCCCTGTAACATAATGTCACATGAGGGAATCACTTGGCCTTATACTCCTTGTGTGGGAAAAGCTTCAGCCCCAATAAGAACTTGTGGAACATGCACCCTAGCTTTGCAGCAGAGGAATACCGTGCATGTTTTTCCTATGTGAGAACCTTTTGAGTTTATTTAGAATAGTTTGCTCATATGCAAACCAACACAGACCAAGTGCTTGGTCTGCTGGAAAAAACCTTCAGGGAAAATTTCAAGCAAATTATGCACCAGCAAGTCCATACAAGAGGGACGTGGCATATATGAAACCACCAGAGCCTTGTTCTTCAGAAGAAAATGCACACGCCGGAAAAAGCTACATAGATGGTTTAAAAGGTCCCTGATCTTAATTCTTAAAAGAGGATCCAAGAGATGGAAGTGAAACCATGTATTACTGTCACTGTAACAAAAGCTTCAGGTGGAGTTCCCATGTTATCTTGCAGTAGAGAATTCCTATAGAGGAGGAACCATTCAATTGGTCAGACTGTGGGGAAACCTTTAAACAGTTAGTTTGATTTTTGCATGGGATGCTAATAAAATCACCATCATGGACCACAGCTGGAGATGCTGAGGTAACATAGAATTTGGTGGTGGTTTGAATATGGTCCCTTGAAGTTTTTTGTGTGTGGTTTTTTAAAATCTTGGCTATCCATGTCTTGGATTCATGTTTTGCACCATGTCACCATTGCCAGTGCTGGATTTTTAGTTCAGATCCATGGTGATAGGTGCAATCTAAAATTTGATGAGGGATTTTGGTAAATCTGGTGCTTTAAAAAACATGTATATACAAGAAATGTCATTTGAATCCTGCTGGATCTGACTTTTACCCAGATCTCATGGACCAAGGGGAAAAGCCCTGTGTTAACAGCAGACTAAAGAAAATCAGGTCCAGATTCTCTGTGCTGTTTACTGGGAAATATGAGTCAATAGTACCTTCCTGCAAGTTTTTGGAACTGCAGAAGTCCAGTGGAGTGCAGCCCTAATTTTCATCTCTGATTCTTCACCAGTGTTGTATCTGCTGTGATATTCATTTTGTCTTCAGCTGCAATTTATGTTTTATGGCTTATTTTCTGTTCATTGAGGTTGTAGGGAAAAGGCAGAAATCCCATGTATTTTGTAAATAACTAATTCCAGGAAAAGTATTGGGTCTTACCACAGCACCCATTAGCCATGTAGAAGCCTTGGCCTCAGCTAGACCCAGCTACTTCTTTCTTGTCCTCAATAAAAAATTTGGTGCCTCAAACATCTTGGATTGAGATTTTGTCTATAAGCGGGTGCTGCAACAGAGTGTTGGTGGTGTAAGAGGGTTCTCTTGTTCACAGTTCCAGCCAGCCATGTCCTTTGCCATTTCTTCTCTCCTTCCCAAAGTCTTTTTGTGATTGTTAACAGACGTTGGGCATTGCATTGTCATTTAGGGTATTCAGTCTTCATTTTCCCCATGACTTAGGGAGCTGGGTATGTTTAGCCTGGAGAAGAGAAGGTTAAGAGGTGACATGATAGCCCTGTTTAAATATCTGAAGGGATACCATACTGAAGTTGGAGAAAGAGCAAAGGATTCAAACTACAAGAAAATATATTCCACCTCAACATTAGGAGGAACTTCCTGACAGTAACAGCTGTTCAACTGTAGAACACATTCCCTCAGCGAGTGGTGGAGTCTCCTTCTTTGAAGGTCTTTAAACAGAGACTGGCATCATTCTGGGGTGTTTTGATCATGTATTCCTGCATGGCAGGGGGTTGGAATAGATGGCCTTTGGTAATATTACTGTGGTTTGCTGCCTTTAGTCATAACTGAAGGAAATGCTCAATTTCTTTTACAGATTAGTGAGAATAAAGATGTAATTTGTCCTGCTCCACGTTCACAGACCCCCCCCTCCCCGAAACCTATCCTTGGGAGTCTTTGGACTCATGTTAAGAACCCAAATACACAGTAATAATACATTACAATTTATTCTTAAGCAGTCACACCACAAAACAAACCTGAGGGAGTTATGGTTGTATCATGAGCAGGGAACTAGCCATCACATGCTGCAATGAGATTTAAAAGGGATTACATTCGTCCCCCCACATTCGCTGGGGTTAGGGGCACAGGACCCCTGTGAATGTGGAACAACTGCAAATAACGAAACTACTATGTTTTTACCTGAGAGAACACCTCTCTAGGAATCTCTAGGTCCTTCAGCGCAACTCTGTGGTCAACATCTGCCAGACATTGACCACAGAATTGCGCTGGAGGAGCGACAAATGCCTAGTGGAGTGTTCTCTCTAGGAATCTCTAGGTCCTTCAGTGCCATTTTTGGTTAAAGTTGACCACAGAGTTGGGCCGGAGGACATAGATATTCCTAGAGAGAACATATGAATAAAATCAGTGAATAATCAAATCCACAAAACTCAAAACCGCAAATGTGGAAGGATGAGTGTACTTTCGAAAAAGTAATATTGCAAGTTCTGTACTCTGTGCTATAACAATTATTCAAATGATCATCAAGACACTTCAGATTTTAAAATAAATGCAGGTACTGGTTTCCTCTGCTGGTATTTTATAGGATGAGGTCAAACCTCCCTCCCTCTCCCCACCCTCAGTTCAAGTACAGCCCTTCCTATACAACTACACTGTGAAAATATTGCAGTTTGACACCGCTTTAACTGCCATGGCTGCATCCTACAGAATTCTGGGATTTGTAGTTTTGGAAGACACTAGCACTCTTTGGCAGAGAAGGCTAAAGACCTTGTATAAACTATTTCCCAAAATCCCATAGCATGGAGCCATGACACTTAAAGTGGTGTCAAAACTGCATTATTTCTACAGTGTAGAGCCCACCCTGAGGGTGTCAGGATACATCATGAGATAATATTCATTGGGGGAAAACAAAGGTCCAAAACACACTGAAGAAATAATCCAGTATGAGACTGCTATCATTGCCCTGGCTCAATGCTAGGGAATTCTGGGAATTGTAGTTTTGTGAGACATTGAGCCTTTGTCAGAAAGCTCTGGTGCCACAATAAACTACAATTCCCAAGATTCCTTAGCACTGAGCCAGTGCAGTTAAAGCGGTCTCAAACTGGATTATTTCTGCAGTGTGTTTTGGATCAAAGTGACTGCTGGAAAAACTGGAAGGATGAGAGAGGCCACATTTCAGGTTGGAATGATGGCTACAGCCACCACTATGTAGAGGTCCTCATAGAATAGAGGAGTTAAAGCGATAGAGCTTGAATCCTAGAGCGGTTGAAATGCCCAGTGAGGGAAGGTGCCACACGCTAAAGGCTCCCTTCCGGTGTCTCTCCAAAAAGGGTCATATCCGCTCTCGGATAAGGAGTAGAATTTGGGGGTCTGAAATGTGGGGATGGTCCTGGAAATTGCAGAGGATAGGGGAAAAGAAAAATAGGTGAGTTTAAAGGAGCTTTGGGGAGAAAGGGAACTGAAATGGGGTTCCTGGTTCCCAGTTCCTTAACGGTGTGAAACTTTAACCCCCAATTAAAGAGGGAAGGGGAGGCGAACCCTTTCAATATAATTTATAAATTATAAAAATGTTAAATAAATAAATAAATAGCTCCTTATTCTGCATGTTTATAGCCGCATGAAGGTCTCACAAAACAAATAAAACAGCAATGGAGGCATGTCCTCAAAGGAAAGCAAGTTGCTAGCTATATTATTATTATTATTATTATTATTATTATTATTATTATTATTATTATTATTATTATTATTATTATATAACAGAGCTAAACCAAATGACTTTTAAGAAAACCCTCCTGGTTTTTAAAACTGACTATTCATATAAGTGAAGATATATATATATATATATATATATATATATATATATATATATATATATATATATATATATATATATATATATATATATTCACACACACACACATATATTAGGCCCTCCACATTTGCTAAGGTAAAAGGGTCGACCCCCAGGAGAGTGGAAAAATTGCAAATAAGAAACCTTTATTTAATAGAAACTTTTTCAACTTGAGAGAACACCTCTCTAGGAATCTCTGGTGCAACATTTGGGATTTTGACCATAGAATTGTGCTGGAGGACCTACAAATGCCTAGAGAAGTGTTCCATCATAACTCTATGGTCAAATTCCAGAAGAGTCATACTGGAGGACTGAGAGATTCCTAGAGAGAATATGGCCTTTACAGACTGCCAGAAATAATGCAGCTTAAGGCCACTTTCACTGTCTTGGCTCAGTGCTAGGGAATCATGGGAATTGTAGTTTTTTCTGGGACATTGAGCCTTCTCTGTCAGGGAGTTCTGGTGCCAGAATAAACTACAGTTCCCATGATTCCTTAGCATTGAGCCAGGACAGTTAAAGTGGCCTCAAGGTGCATTATTTCTGGCAGACTGTAAAGGCCCTATGTTGCTGAAATCCATGAATAGTCAAAGCTGCAAATGTGGAGGGATGACTTGTATATGTGTGTATAATATATATTCATATTTATATTATATATATATACATATATACATATTCATATATCAATACACACACACACAGAGTGGTGTAGTGGTTTGAGTGTTGGGCTTCAACTCTGGAGACCAGGGTTCAATTCCTGGTTCAGCTATGAAACTCACTGGGTGACCTTGGGCAAGTCACACTCTCTGAGCCTCAGGGGAAGGCAATGGCAAACTCTCTGAACAAAATCTTGCCAAGAAAACCCCATGATAGGGTCTCCTTGTTGTGTATGTGCCTTCAAGTCATTTCTGACTTATGGCAACCCAAAGGTGAACCTTTCATGGGGTTTTCTTGGCAAGATTTTGTTCAGAGGAGGCTTGCTATTGCCATCCTCTGAGACTCAGAGAGTGTGACTTGCCCAAGGTCACCCAGTGGATTTCATGGCTGAACTGGGATTCGAACCCTGGTCTCCCAGTGCTGTAGTCCAATGGTGAAACCATATGCTGGCCCATAAGGCAGGTACACCATAAGCCTGAAACAACTTGAAGGTGCACAACAACGACAAGTATATATGTATGTGTATATGAATAGTGAATGTTAAAACCAGGAGTATTTTTTAAAGTCATTTGGTCTGGCTATTATTACTGTTTTCAAACCTCTTACTGGAACAACAATGACTGAATATAAACATTATAACTTTAACAGTTTATCAGCAGTTTTCCTTGTTAGATCAGTATCCAATGTCAGTGACTTATTTTTAATCCCTATATTTTATAGTGCATGAAATGTCTTTCAGAAACAAATCCTTCAGAAACAAATCCTTCAACCAATATAAGTTTAACAAAAACAGCTTGTTTTAAAAGGCATTTTGTTAGTGGCCATAACATCTGAACTGTATTTTGCTGCTAAATTTTCTGTTTTAGTCCTATATTATTGTAGACCTACATATTAATGCAAAACAAAACAAACAAAAACAAACCAAACAAACCCCAAAACAGGTTTAAACAGGGAAAAAAAAGTTTTTTTAAACTTTGTTTTTTCCAACAGTGTTTAAGCTTCGGCTGATACGCCAACTGCGCCCTTATCTGGATATGAGGGAT
>CM034703.1:324861480-324879657 GCA_020142125.1 Phrynosoma platyrhinos
CAAGGTTGCATTGATAACACCGCAGACTCCCTGTACTGTAAACATTTTTCTAAGATTCCTAGTTCTATAAACAATGTCTGCTTAGCAAAAAGTGCTGAATATTGTGAAACTAAATGAACTAGAGAGGAAAGAAGGAGTGGTTTTCCTATATGCTGGACATATTTGTAAGATCACTATTATATAAGCTTCTCATTTTGCTTAAATCAAGGCTCAGCATTTTTTGGAAAGTTATTTCCTGTTGAGCCCGCTAGCGTAATCTACTGCTTTTTCACTGCTCAAGCCCCTTATATTTTTTTTTTCAGAATGAAACTCACTTTCCTTCAGTCCGTGGAGTCTCTCGGTCCCATTTTTCTGCTATACTAGAAGTGACTAAAGTGTAAGATGGAGAAGTACTAGGGGTATCATAAAGTAATAATTATCACCCGGAAGTTATTATGGTATATTGATGACATTTTGTCAGCGTCATCATCACCAAATGACTTTTTCTTTTCCCAAAAATGAAAACTCCATTATGGGGTCGCCAATTTGACAACACGGATGACGTGATTCATGAAGTGGAAGAATGGTTTAAGGTGCAATCTGTAGACTTCTACAATAACAGTATTCGGAGGGTCAAGAAATGCTGGGAAAAATGTGTAAATCTGGATGGTGATTACATAGAGATAAATTAACAACTACAAATCAAAACAAACTTTCTGTCAGTTTTTTTTAAAGGTGATAATTAAAACTTTACGATACTCCCTCATATATATATTTTGTGTCCCTATAGTAACAAAGTGACTTCAAATCTGTAAAGGCTGCTAATATCACTTTTTTCCCCCACCCCAGTTTTTCCCCAAATGTCTGTTTCTTTTTCTGAAAAATGGGCTGAGCAGTTGATGACCATGAAGGTCTCTCATTCACAGAGTCACCATATGTTCAAGCTGGCTTGACAACAATTAGCAACAACAACTTGAACCCTAATAAGGATGGTATTAGACATTACTGCTGCCTAATAAAAGCAAATGGCTGGCTTCCCAGTGCAAAAACAGATTTTTAACCTCTCGTAGCCAGAATATGTTTTGTGTGTATTTTATTGGTTTGCATCATGCACTGGGCTTCTCTTTGCACTCAGAATTTATAACTCTTCCCTAGGGAACGCAGGCCCTTCCAGACACAGTGGAGGTGCATCTCTCTGCAGAAACTAAAGAGGAAGATAAAGCCAGTGCAAACTTGCTGGGTGAGTGTCCATGTGGTTTTTCCATTGAACTTTGTGTCAATTGTCAAGCAGGCTGGAAAAGTGGCTTACTGGCTATGAGGAATTCTGGGAGTTGTAGTCTAAAAAAAGCAACTCTTTCAAAATTTTACTTTATTGCTCACCAGCCATGTTGTTTGCCAGTGTCTTAAAATAAAGGGGCTGTCTTTCTTTTTCACTGCTCAAGCCCCTTATATTTGTGGGCTGTTTTAGAAGAATATAGTGTCTGCAGATGATCTCTGAATTGTCCATTATCTGTTAATTAAAATCTGTCTATTATCAATAAGATTTCAGGGCAGTGTAAAAACAAAATGAATTTAAAACAACATAAAAGACTTAGGCTGCATCTGCACTGCAGAAATAATCCAGTTTGACACCACTTTAACTGTCATGGCTCAATAATGTAGAATTCTGGGAATTGTAGTTTGTTGTGGCACCTGAGATCTCTGACAGAGAAGGCTAAATTTCTCAGAAAACTACAGTTCACAGAGATCCATAGCACTGAGCCATGGCAGTTAAAAGTGGTATCAAAACGGACTACTTCTACAGTGCAGATGCAGCCTTAGTAATCCTGGCCAACATAGGTGAATTTCACATCACAGGAGTGGGAACAGAGTTTTGAGAGTAAAACTTAATTAGTCTAGAGACCAGGGGTAGGCAACCTTTCCCCTTTAAGGGCTGAGGGACTTCAGCTCTCAGAAGCCTCAGCCATGTTGGCCAATAGTCCCATGTTGGCCAATAGCTCCTGGGATTCTGGGAGCTGAAGTCCCTCGGTCCTTAAAGGGGAAAGGTTGCCTACCCCTGGTCTAGACTCTAGGTTTATAATTCTTTATAAATCATAGAATCATAGAGTTGGAAGTAACCACAATGGCCAGCCAGTCCAACCAACCCCCTTTTATGCAGAAAGACACCAGCAAAGAACCCCTGACAGATGGCTATCCAGCCTATGTTTAAAAACCCTCCAAAGAAGGAGATGCTACCACTCTCTGAGGAAGCATGTTCCACTGTCAGACAGCTCTTACTGTCAGGACGTTCTTCCTCATGTTGAAGCGGAATCTCTTTTCCTGTAGTTTGAGGCATGCATTCAGGAGGGAAGGAGGAACAGAGAGATCAGAACATGGAAAAGTTTCTTTTTTTCTTTTCTTTTTTTAGTCCAATATCCAGAATGTAACTGTGATCATTTTCACTGGGACGATTCTGGGAACTGTGTTTTATTTTAGTCTTTGCTTCCAGTTTCCTGGCTTTTTGGAGTGTGACCAAACAGCCCTTAATGTGGTCCTGAAATGAACAGGGTAATAATACCAGGCTCTATCATCTAAGGTAGAGGTAGGCAAAGTGTGGCCCTAGGGTTGCATGAGGCTGTTGGGATCCCCAATTGTAGCCTATGAAACTCTCCAGAAGCCCCCTAAAACCTGCAGACTAAATTAAAAATAAACATTTTCAGGATGATTTTTGGGGGAAGGGGGGTTGCCCACAAACCTCCCTAAATGCATCCAAATCACAGTGTTTGCTTCTGCTCACCCTCCAAAACCCTCCCCTAAACACCAAGGAAATTGAAAAAATTGCCCCCAGATTGGCCAAAATGACAGCTGGAAGTGACACTGCATCACTTTGGGTGTGCTAAAACATGCTGGTGCTGCCTGCCAGGTCAGTGCAAGATGGAAAAATGCCCCCCACACCCTTGTGCAGTTGCCCACCCCTGCTCTAGGGGTTAGAAGGAGCTGAAGGTGGAGCGTGGTTGCTGTTAGGTGATGGTATTACATATTTAACCTATTTATTCCACATATATGCAACCATTCTTTGAAGGGTCTCCAGGCCATGTGTATGATTCCACCCCCCACCCACCCTCAGTTTTATATGTACAGCAGTCCTGTGAAGTAGGTCATAGTGTGATAGAATTGGTGGAGACCACCAGGGCCATCCCATCCAACCCACTGCCATGCAGGAAGACACAATCAAAACACTTTTTGAAGAAGAAAAGAAGGAAGGATGGATGTTGATTTCTAGACTGGTACATTCAAAAAAGGAGATTTATTCAGAAAGATTCTTACTTATTTCCCAAGGACTCTATAGAGCTGATGGGAAGAGATAAGCTACACAGATTGGCTGTATTGTATTATCTACTTTATCTCACCTTTTTAGAAAAGGTCTGATTTGTATATTTGTATTCTGATGTTTCTTCCCACAGGTGGTAAGTGTCTGAGAGAAAGTGGGAAAGAAAATCCGTTAGTGAAGAGACTTGAGAAAATGGAGCAACTGCCAATGTTCCTGAAAACAGATACAGAGAACAATTTTCTGTGTCAGGGAGAGCCTGGTGAGAGTCATCAGAAAACAGACAGGCAGAATGGGAATGCCACAGAGAAGAAAGGGGATTTGTTTGTTTATTCACATGGTTGTTGTAAGGCTGGCAGTGAATCCAGCATCCAGCAGGAAGACGATGCAACATATGATGAATGTGGGAAAAGCATGGACCTTCCTGTGCATGAAAACTCTAATGAACTGGAGAATCCATACAGGTGTTGGCACTGTGGCCAGAGCTTCAGTAGCAGCTCAGACCTTCTTTCACATGAGAGAAACCATGTGGGCGAGCAACTGTATAAATGCTCCCACTGTGGAGGAAGTGAGAGAATCCACATGGGACAGAAGCCACGCAAATGTTCACACTGTGGGAATACCTTTGGCTGTAATCCTCAAGAGGAAACGTATGGAGGAAAGAAATTCCATACCTGTACAGAATGTGGGGAAAAGTATATCCATATATCAGGTTTACTTAAACACCAAGGAGTTCACAGGGGAGAGAAACCTTATAAATGCTTAAAGTGTGGGGAAAACTTTGGAACTTACTCAAATTTCAGAGCACACTGTAGGACTCACACAGGGGAGAAGCAGTATAAATGTTTGCAGTGTGAGATGTGTTTCAGCAGTATTACACGTTTGAGAGCCCATGAAAGAATCCATGTGGCTGTGTGCTCCTCCTGTGGAAAAAGCTTTAGCCAAAAGTCAGAGCTTACTGAACATGAGAGAACCCACACAAGGGAAGATTCATTTGTGTGCTTTGACTGTGGAAAAGCCTTCAAATCCAACTCAGAACTGGTGGCTCATGTGCGAACCCACAAGGATAAGAAACTGGAATGCCCTGACACCAAGAAAACCCTCATTTGTGCAGAATGTGGAGATACCTTTAAATATGCCTCAGCCTTCAAAGCCCACCAGAGAGTACATAGAGGTGAGAACCCAGTGTAGGAAGGAGGTCTGTAGAGTTGGTACAACAAACCTTCAACTCCTTCTCCTTCATGAATACAAAATGTGGAAAAATATAGTAAGAAAAGATGGTTGAAGTAGAGCAAGTAAACCAATGAAATGTTAAAGAATCTTATTGTGGAGGGATAAGATGATTAAAAGATAGGATGTATGGAAATATATATGGAAATTATAAGATACAAATAATGAGTTGGTGAAAGAGCTGAGGCTTAATAATGATGATAGAAAAGAAAAAGATGTATGATTTAAGACTAAGGACAATGGTATTTGTTGTCAAAGCAACTTTACAGAAGTTTAGTAATGCAGTTTAGGAAATTATGGATATACTTAGCTTATGTGTGAAAACTTTTTTTTTTTAGAAGTGTAAATAAAGATGCCAGCCACAGATGCAGGTGGGGAAAAAAATTAGTAATAGCAAATTTGCTGTAGTGAGATAGTGTGTGTCAAGGGAATGGATTGTCAGCAAGCAACCCAGCAAACTCCTCTAAGTTCAGGTTGCTTCAAGTTGAAAATCTTTGGGATTTTCCTGCCAAGGCAGGGAAAGTGGAGGGAGTCAGTGCTTCTTTGGGATTTCCCTGCCTCAGTCTGGGGATTGGGATCTGTGCTTCTTTTAGGACCCTTCTGCTGTCCCTGCTATGGCAGAGAAATCCCAAAGAAATCCCACAACCACCATTTTTTTCCAGCAGTATTTCTGTATTAACCTGGATATAAGTCGACCTAAGGTTTTTGGGCCAATATTTTGGCATAAATTGTATTACTTATAGTTTAGTATGTATGATAGCACTTACTATACTTTTCTTTTGCTGTAACCCTATATACACAGTTACACTGGAGTAAGGTGCATTGAACTCCATGTGGCTTAATACTTAAGTAAACCTGTTCACGATTGCAGCTGCTAAGTGCTTCTTTGAGGTCCCTACTATTCTGTCATCTAAAACTTCTCATAAGAAGGTACCAGAGAGTCAAAAGAACGGGGTGGTATCTCTTAAGGTCATTTAGTTCAACCCATAGTCTGTTTGTCAAACAGCTCATACCATCATCGAGTTCTTTTCACCTGTTAGTCAAATTTCATTCTTGTACTGAGACCATATTTGTTTGAGTAATTTGTTTGATTATTACAATAGAATAGATTGTCTTGGAGGGTGGTGGTCTCTCTTTTTCTGGAGATCTTTTAAAAAAGAAAAAAAGATGATTGGATGGCCATCTTTCCAAAGAGCTTGAGTTGTGTATTCCTGAACTGCAGGGGTTGGAGTATATGACCCATGGGGTCCCTGCTGACTCCTATGATTCTAATGTGTGGCTTGTCATTTGTTCTTTTCCCTCCCAGCAACAGGGACATAACACCATCATATTACACTTGTAACACAATGAGATATAAGCTCACTTCCTTTGCATTGTAATAGCAATGATGTCTGCCTAGTTACTTATCATGGAGGTCTCTCCTTACTAAATGGAGGAGGAATGCCACATGATTTCTTTGCTGTTCACAGTTGCCCAATACTTCACTGTTTTGTTCTCTTGTTGTCTTTAGGAGAACATAGGAGGGAGCAGCAAGATCAGGATGAATGTGTTGAGAGACTGAGAGAAATTAAGAGAGAGACAGAAGAAGAGGACCAGGAGACTGAGGAACCGAGGAAGCGACAGCGGCTCACTATGGAGACAAGAAGTGAGTAGGGATGTAAAGAAGGTTTGCAAAAACCTCAACTAATTAAGCTGACATGTTCCTGAGCATTAGTTCTTTAACAGAAAATTTGGTGCCGGAGGCAGGAATAATGTTGAAATAATAGGAATTGGTTCTTAGACCACAAAAAAAGAAGAGCACTTCAACATGTTTCAGAAAACCTTTTATTTAAAATGAACAATTGGCATGTGTGAAATGAAACAACCAGTGAGGTAAGCTTTGCACAAGTAAATACAAATATTTCGAACCTTCTAGAGCAGGGGTAGGCAACCTTTCCCCTTTAAGGGCCGAGGGACTTCAGCTCCCAGAAGCCTCAGCCATGTTGGCCAATAGTCCCATGTTGGCCAATAGCTCCTGGGATTCTGGGAACTGAAGTCCCTCGGCCCTTAAAGGGGAAAGGTTGCCTACCCCTGTTCTAGAGATCTCCTGGAGGCTTCTTCCAGAATGCATCTAGAGATGACTTTTTCTTACAGCAGCCTCCATATTCCTTATGATTTCCATTTTGGTGGCCAGACTTCCAGACCAGAGCTTTTGTAGCATGCTGGAGGTGGCTAGCAAAGCAGACTTATTTTATTCTCTCCCTTTTCTCTCTGCTTTGCATTTCGTGCACGCTTATGAAATTCTGGAGGAAGCTGCTGTTTACCTTGCCCATTATTGGCATGCACAGAAAACTACAGTAAGGTCAGCTAGAAATGAATATCATTCTTTCTCAGCTCAAGTTGTATTGCATTGTTTACTCCAGATTTGTTGTTAACTACTTTTGCATTGGTCTCAACCCATGACGACCCTATGGATGAGACATCTCCAGGCCCCCCTGTCTTCTACTGTTCTGCCCAGCTCCTGGAAACTTATATTCGTGGTCTCTTTAATAAAGTCCATTCATCTACCATGTGGGCTTCCTCTCTTTCTACTTCCCTCCACCTTTCCTAACATTATTGTCTTTTCCAACGATTCATGCCTTCTCATGATGTGTCCAAAGTACAACAGTCTAAGTCTTGTGTCAGAATCAGCATGCCCACCGGTCTTCTTTCAGACATAAAGACAGCTCCCAGACATTAAGTCAAAAAGGACAGCTTTATCGCAGAAAAGAAAACAGCGCAGACAGGACTTGACTTCTTTGACGAATCTAAAGGCACAGTACATTAACACACTTTTATAGAATAGAACAAAGTCCCTTCCCATAGTTAAGTGGCAAACTGTGATTGGTCCAAGTTTCCTGCGCCTTGGCCCTTCACATGATGTAATGTCCTACTGTCCAGAAGGGCCAGGTGCATGTGAATCTACAGCTTCCCATCGGCCTTAGACAAAACAACTGTGCATCCCACATCTGCTCTTTGGTTGTGCTTTTGTTTATGAACTATGAAGCTTGGGACTAGGAACCCATGGCTATCAAAGTCAGCACAGATATGAGGCTAATTTAGGCTCCATTTTAACAGATCTAAATCCATTATTCATTTAATATCAAAGCAATCCATATATGTTTCGAGCACGATACAATTAAACAGTTAACCAATTAACTATGATGGTTTGAATCCAAGTCTTTGCAGCGGCCAGTGCTGGAAACTCCCGCACATTCCAGCTCTCAAAGCTTTTAACCTTTCAACCAGCACATTTTCAGCTTTACAGTAATTAACCCCTTCAGCATATTTTATAACCCATCTCCCAATTTTATCAACTCTATTCTGGCAGGAAAGCATTAACCTAATGCATTCCTGACATCTTGTCATCTTGGCTTCTAGGAACATCTCTGGCTTGATCTGTTCTAGGACCCATTTGTTTGTCCTTTTTGGCTATCCATGACATCCTCAGCACTCTTCTCCAGCACCACATCTCAGATGTGTTGATTTTCCTCCTATCTTCTTTCTGGACTGTCCAGCTCTCACATCCCTACATGGTAATAGGGAATACGATGGTTTGTATGATTCCAGATACAGTACTACAACTTGACATAAAAAGTCGTTCTCCAGTCTTCCTTCACCATCCTCTAAGAGGTGCTAAGAAATTTCGGATAGGGAGGGGGCAGGTGTAAAAAGCCTTTGTAAAAAGGAATTTCACTGTCACAGGCTTTGTTAAATGAGATATGCCTATAGTCCTAATACAAGGCTCATTCAGATTGCTGATTCATGCTGATTTATATTGCACCATTTAATGCTGTTTCTCAGCACTTCTTGTTTTTTTTTTTATGCTTGGCTTTTTAAAAGGGCAGCTTATTTGGTTTCATTTCTGGGCATGGGTCCCTAAGTGCTGCTTCATACCCCTTAATCCCTAAAAAAAGGTTAAATAGCCATTGGACAGAGCTAATTGTAACATAAGTGCACATATCAGTCTTATGCATTTTAGCAGTGCCACTTCTGTTATACTTTTCTCACAGTCCCTTAGTAAGTGCAACAGGTACCAGCTGACAGACCTGCCTGGGAATGTAATTAGTAAAGGTGAAATTAATCTTGTTCTCGAGTCTATTGCTCCATGTCCTAGTCTCTGGAGCAGCAGAAAATAAGCTTGCTCCATCCTCAATATTACATCCTTTCATATATTTGAACATGGCTATCATGTTACCCCTTAATCTTCTCTTCTGCGGGCTAAACATTCCCAGCTCCCTAAGCTGCTCTTCAAAGGGCATAGTTTTCAGTCCTTTCACCATTTTGGTTGCCCTCCTCTGGACATGCTTCAGCTTGTCAACATCCTTCTTCAATTGTGGTGACCAGAACTGAACACAGTATTCCAGGTGAGGTCTGACCAAAGCATGAGATGAGATGGAGACTCTGCAGAACCCTGTCCACAAGAGCAAACGTATTCCTTATAAAAGATTCTCTTGAAGCGGCCCTCTAATAAAGCAGAGGGGATAAATAAATTAACTAGTTTGTCTCTCTCTCTCTTTTTTTTTTTTTTTCAGGCAAGACTGCTGCGGCTAAAGTTGCTGCGATGGAGGGATCTGCCAGCGAGACAGAATTGACAGATGAGCAGGCACAGTCACAACATGGGCAGGGCTCTCCCAAGAAAGATACAGTGCAGCAGCTGATGAAGACAGCAACCCCACAGCAGCAAGTGCCCTGGCTCGGCTTTGAGGAAGCTGTTTCGTTTGTGAGCCAGAAAGGGAAAAACGTGATTGTGCAGTGCAAATACTGCCTACCATTGATCAAGAGGATGAGGTCAAGGGTTAGTTCTGCATCCAGTGTGAAGCAGCATTTGAAGGTGAGTGCTGGCCACATCGTTACTCCTGCTAGGGTTTTTTTGTTTGTTTGTTTTGCTTATTATATGACAAAGGGAGGAAGTGCAAAAAATTGGGGAGCAAATATTCTGACCCAGCATCGTCCTGGGTCTGCACAAAGTGCCAAAAGTGGCAACAAAATGGGCCTTGGAAAGAAAAGAGGCTAGATGCACCAAGATTTTTAAAAATAAATGTTATATGATGCAGCAACAGTTCTGAAACTTATTTAAAAGACATTACCTCTTCTGGAGGTGATTCACACTTTTTATGGGTGAAAAAAAGGGTGGTCCAAGAACTCTAGGCCGCAAGTACACCTTCTGGGGGCCACACACTTGAGGTGGCACTTTGCTCACAGCAAAGAATGAAGGATGATAGTGTCTGATGTTATCAGACATTGTCATACTTTTTGTGTTTAAAATTTGTGAAGAACCTTTTCAGTTTTTTTTTACAATTCATTTCCCTCTTCCCCCCTTCCCTCTTCAGAAGGCACATCCTGATAAGCTGAATGCAATTCTTGAAATCACAGGAGGTAAGAGGTCTGTATCCCCAGAAGAACCCACCGGTTTTGATGATGACAGTGAGGACAATGATGGTGACTCTGATGGCCCTCCTGCTGTGAGGAGCAGGAGATGTAGCAAACAGAATGTCACTCAGAAAATTCTTGATAGGACACTCATGGATTACATTGTGGAGGAGATTGTGCCACTTCAGACTGTGGGGAAACCTACCTTCCTTGCACTGGTTCGCCTTGGTCTTCCAAAGAACCTCACCATCATGTGTGTCAACACCCTGAGGGACAGAATTGAGAAGAGGGTGGCCAGCATGCGGGAAACCCTTACAAGCCGAATGGGTGTTGTGTCCCATGTAGCAACCACTACTGACTGCTGGACGGATGGCAAGAGAAGGTTCTTAGGGGTCACGGCCCATTGGATCAGCCCAACAACTCTGAAGCGGGAGTTTGGTGCCTTGGCATTCAAGCATCTCAAAGGATGCCTCACATACAGTGTCCTTGTAAAAGCCCTACGTGATATCTATGTGCAGTATGGGATTCATGACAAAGTTGTGTGCATGACCACAGACAATGGCTCCAGCTTTGTGAAAGCATTCCAAGTATTCAGGACCAAGGAACTTGCTGGTGCTGCAGGCAGCATTGTGGATGATAATGATGTTAACCAGGAGCAGTCTGAGATGGAGTTTGTTCCTATTTCTGAGATCCTGGACACAGGTAACCAGGCAGAGGAAAATGCACCAGAGTTGGATTCCAAGCTGCCACCACACCATATGTGTGCCAGCTACATCCTTAACCTGGTAGCAACACATGATGTAGAAGCCATGATTTCCGACTCCTCTCAAGGTAGCCCCCTTGGTCCTTTCCGGAAACATTTTTGTACCTTAATGAGAAAGTGCAGAAAGCTGTGGTCCAAACAGAACAACTCAATGCAAATTGCAGAGTATATCTATGAACAATGCGGTATGTACTTGACAGTACCAAAGAAGACCAGGTGGAAGGCTGTCTTTGAGGCACTGATGCAGTTAAATAAACTCCTCTCTACTGTGCCACTAAAAGTGGATGCCATAATGGAGAGGTGCTCCTTGGCCAGGATCACAGCTGATGAGTGTTTAGTGTTGCAGGAGTACACTGAGATCATGGGGCCACTAGCGCTGTCCCTTGACATCCTACAACGAGAGAATGGCATGTTCATGGGGTATCTGCTGCCAACTATACACAGTTTGGACCGCAAGTTACAAGGGCTAGAAAATAAACCTGTACCCTATACTCACTGTCTTCCACTCTTGCGGGGTGTACGGGAAGCCCTAAGGAAACGATTTGCAGGTATTTGGGAAAACAAGAAGCTTCTCCTGGCAGCCTGTTTACACCCTCGTTTCAAATTAGACTGGTTGGATTCTGCCCAGACTGACAGGTAAGAAAGTAAGAAGTGTCCTTCAGATGGATCAGACCTGGGAGGGTTTGGATGCAAGAAATCCAGCCTTCTTTTTCTTTCCCACAGTGGCCAATTATAGACCAAGGATGGGAATTGTATGGCCCATCAGATGTTGTTAGATTGCTATTGCTAGAGCAACCCCAGCCAGTATAGCCAATGGTCACTTTACATTTGTGAGTGAGCAAGTTGGATAAATTATGTTGTTGGACTGTAGCTCCCAGCTAATTCTGTGGTCCTTTCATCCCCACTCTCCACCAGGCATGGAATAGCTTTGTGTGAGGCTTCAGCAGCTCTGGGGTAGATCAGGGGCAGGGTGCCCAGCATAGCATATGCAAAACTGTGATGCTACACTGAGCCATGAGGATTATGGCCATAGTATGGATTCTTTTCTGTAATCCCAACCCCAGTCATTAAACATAACAACTCCAATTTAATATCCATTGTAACCACAGACACTGATGTGCAACAAGTATTCCCAATCTAATAATAGCATAGCAACTCAGGAGATGTGTGTGTGCGCGTGTCATGGAAATTTCCTTCCTGACATGAGAAGAAAGCTACACAGCAATCTTACTGTGTTGACTTCTATGACCTCAGAAATACTTAACTGTATAACATCAGACCACACAATTCCCAACATCAAAACAGATTTAACCTGGGGTGGGCGAAATGCAGTCCATTGGCTGCATGAAGCTCTGGGACCTCTACGTGTGGCTTCTCAATCCTTCCCCAAAGAACCCAGACCCCTCCAATTTAATTTTTTTCTTGTGCTGATTTTCACATAGTTTTCCACCTGGAAACTGGCCAATTTGATCCCCAAATGTCTACAAATGTAGTGGTTTTCTTTTCCCACATCCTTAGCCTTCTCCCAAAGAAAAACAAAAAATAGGCAAAAATGGTGGCTGGAAGTGATGTGGCATCACTTCTGGGATGCCAAAATGTGATAATGTGGCCTGCCAGGAGGGCACAAGGAAATTGGCCCTGCCCTTTCCTCAGTTGCCTTTCTCTGTTCTAACTTTTTGCTAAAGAGACCTTGCAGCACCTTTGAAAGTAAGTGAAAGAAAGAAGTTGGTAGCTTGAGCTTTTGTAGACTTGTACTTACATCCTCAGATGCATGTTGGAAGTAGACTCAAGCTACGAAGGTTCATGCTACCAACTTCTTTCTTTTAGTTAATTTCAAAGGTGCTACAAGATCCCGTTGCATACTGATTTTCCAAACTGATATAGGGGGGATGCAGACCAGGGCGTCCAGGACGCCCTGGGACGGTGTGCTGCGGGATCGCGGCAGCCGTACCACGGCACACCGTCGGCGCCTCTGAAAGGAGCGCTAAATCAGCGCTCCTTTCAGAAGACAGGGAAAGTGCGCCCTAAACGCGTCAGGCGCACTTTCCCTGGCTTTTCCGCCGCCAAGGGCAACCTTGGGAGGAGGAAGGGGCGCCGCTTGTGCGGCTGCCCCTCCTCTTCCTGGCCTCCAAGACGACTCTATTAGTCGTCTGCCGAGGCCCACAGTTATGTGAAGTCAAAGACTTTTACAGCTGGCATCCATATATATACTGTGTGACCCTTGGTTGAGAGGAGGTGATTTACATGATAATCTATGTTGGTCTGTGGTGATTAACATGTAAATCACTTTAACATTAAACATGTTAAACATGTAAATCACTTTAACATGTAACAGCTTAACATGTAAATCACTTTCTCTCAACCAAGGGTCACACAGTGTGTGTGTGTATGATTTTTATTTTAACAAGCCTTTTAAAATCCTGCAGGCTTGGTTTCATTGAGAGAAGGGGGGTTAGTTTTAGAGCATTATTTTTAACTGTTTTAAATTTTATATTTGTAATTTTTATTTTTTATGGTTTTAATTGTACTATTTTAATTGTTGTTTTAATGTGTTTTATATATGTTGTTAGCCGCCTTGAGAGAAAGGTGGGATAAAAATAAAATAAAATAAAATAAAATGAATATACCCCACTCACTTTAATGCCAGCATTCTCTGAAGATGCCAGCCACAGATGCTGTCAAAATGTCAGGAATAAACTCTTCTAGAACATGGCCACATAGCCCGAACTCCCCAAAGAACCATAATATTTATAATTATTTTTCTAAAATTAGTAGCACAAATTCTTTGTAAGCATCCCGGGAGCTAACAATTTCAGAGTGAAAAAGTACTTCCGTTGATTCCCTCACTTGAATTGACCCATCCACTCTCTCCTAGGTCAGCCGTAGAAGCCTTGTTGAAAGCTGAACTGAAGGGTGCAGTCACTGAGATCACTGAGGGGTCCTCAGAGGAAGACCAGGAAAGGGACAATGGTTTACTTGACTTTTTTGACATCAGGCCCCAACAAGGGAAATTGATAGCAGACCTTGCTGAAGAGGAAATCTCAAAGTACCTGAAGACGCCCAGCAGGGAACTGTCATCCTTGCTTGCCTTTCCAAGTATTCAGCAGAGCTTTTTGAAGTACAACACAGGCATGCCTTCAAGTGCTGCAGCAGCACACCTTTTCTGTAGAGATGGGAACGTCATGACTGTGGAAAGGCATTCCTTACCAGATGATATCTACGAGCACTTGATTCTTCTGAAGCAAAACAGGGCTTTTTCACTGCTTCAAGTTTCAAAACACAGTTCAGTTTGAGAAACACAAAGTCAACAAAATAACAGCATTTAAAATGTGACTGCATTTTTTAAAAAAATGTTTTTGTTCATGTGCCCTTTCGCACCACACAATCATAGCACTGTAATTCCATTTTAACTGCTGTGGCTGTATCCTATGAAATCCTGAGATTTGCAGTTTAGGAAGAGTAGGATTATCAGCCATGGAGCTCAAATGCCTTTGTTGTTTGCCTTCAAGTTGTGCTTAGGGTTGCCATATGATGGGATTTTCTTGGCAAGATTTGTTTGCCTTTGCCTTCCTCTGAGGTTGAGAGTGTGCAAATTACCAAATCCAGGATTCATTAGGATATCGCCATGATAGTTCAAATGGATTCATAGTATTATAATTGAGAGCCAGTGTAGTGTAGTGGTTTGAGTGTTGGACTAGGGCTCTTTGAGATTAGGGTTCAAATCCCTGGTAAACCATGAAAACACACTGGGTGTCCTTGAGCAATTCACACTCTGCCTCTGAAGAAGGCAAATGCAACCCCCTCTGAACAAATCTTGCTAAGAAAACCCCATGATAGGGTTGTCTTAAGTCAGAAACGACTTGAAGGCACACAAATTAGGGTTTTGTTGCTGGAGAGGGGGATAGTCTGACACTGGATGAAAGTTTTGTATGAAAGTTTTAAACAAATTCAGCCTTTGTTCAAGGTTTCTCTGAAAAAGTGATTTCTGTATTTGTTGCTAGCCATAAGCTGGCTGATACATTGAACATATTTACATCTTACCCCAAAAAATGCCACCCTAAATGAGAGCAAAATTTTCATGTGAGAATACAGGCATTCAGTGCTTATTTGCACAGGAAATATTCTGAGACCACAGTTGTGTGTTAGCCTTTACTATTAAAGTATAATGTAATACAACACAGGTTTGGTAGCCCCTTCATAGTTTTTGAAATGCAGATCAGCATTTTAATAAAAACAAGGTAATTGAAACTGCTTACCAATGAGACTGAAGTAGAGGTTTCCCAAGATGACAAATGCCATGGGTTACTCTGCACTGTTGCTTTTTCAAGAATTAAGAAAAAGTTAACATGTTTTCTGACATATATTTGAAACAGATTTTTTAAACTTATGAACTACCTAGCAATATCAAAACCATTGTTATCATACATTGTTGACATACAAGACATGTTGCAGATCTGTTTATGGCAAAATAATTACTTTCTTAAGACATGATTTCCATAGGTTGATCTCATATACAACCTTGCAAATCAAATCACATTCCTAATTTTAAGTTTTCTTGTTTGTTTTTAATTTATTTTATTGGCACTTGAGTTGTCTGGGTTTATACCCTGTCAATCTGAAATCTCTTATGAAACAGAGGTGGCTAAGTATGTTTGACACTATGTCCTTTTCCCCAGAGCTAGGGAAAAAGTTAATTGTTTGGATTACAAATCTGGCAATCCCTCACCAAGTATGGCCACTAGCTGTGCAGACTGGGGGACTCTGGGAATTGTATTCCTAAAGAGTGGCTTTTCTGAGCTCTTACTTTTCCCTAATGTTCCCATCAGACAAGAAAGTGCTAAGCAGAGCTCCTCCTCTCTGGGGGGCTGCAGACTGCCAGAAATAGTGCAAATTGAGTCCACTTTAAGGGTTAGGGTTAGTGCTAGGGAATCATGGGAATTTTTTTTTCTAAGACTTTGAGCCTTCTCTGTCAGAAAGCTCTGGTGCCACAATAAAATACAGTTACCATGATTCCCTAACCCTAACCCTAAAAGTGGACTCAGTTTGCACTATTTCTGGCAGTCTGCAAACCCCCTCTGTCTATGAAGTCTTGCTGAATGGAGTAGCTTTTTGTAATCAAATACTGTGCTTATCAACTGATCCTTAATTTCCTTGGAGACACCTAATTATTCAGTTCCTTAACTGCACAGTTTGATCGGTATGACCAGGAACCTGTGGCATACATGACAAGTTATTGATAAAAAGTTTTATTTACTCTGTTGTTTGCATCTTCATTATTTGCTTGCTTTTCAGATACACCCAGGAATGTTATATTCTCACAAAGGAACAAGGCATAGAACAGAACGGTGACAATGTTTGCCCTATAGAAGATCTCTTTGACACGATAGCACTACAATTCTGCTTTTAATTGCCATGGCTGCATCCTACAGAGTCCTGGGAATTGTAGTCTGGTGAGCACATTGTACTCTCTTACTGAGAATTCTGAATACAGTCCCAGGAGTTATGGCACTGTTTGCTAAGACTCCTTCAGCATGGAGGAAATTGATAAAAATTATTTCTTCACAAGAACAAATAATAGACAGCAGCACATCATTGTTATGATACAAACAAATTTCAAAATGAGGTTATAATCAGAGTCATTTATGTTCCATTTTATTAGGAAGCTTCAATTGGGCCCAGTGCACAGAAGATTTATTTTTTAAAAGTAAAAACAGCAAAGACTTTTGGCCTCTAAAGACCTAACATGTATTACTTGGCTGTTCTCTCCCTTGAGATTTTTAAAAAATACTTTATTCCAGTTCTAAGCCCCAAACAGAAAGGAGTCACAGTTTTTTTGTTGTTTGCCTTCAGGTTGTTACTGATTTATGTGGACCCTATCATGGGTTTTTCTGGAGCTGAGATTGTTGCTCACACAAGATCACCCAGTGGATTTCCGTGGCTGAGCAGCAAATTGAACTCTGATCTCCAGAATCCTAGTCCCATGCTCAAACCGTTACACCGTGCTGGCTCTCAGATCACAGTTATAGCTACATATTTTCAAAGAAACAGTGATGTATCATGTCTCAAAAGTAACTAAACAGATACTTCTGTTTACTCTTATTTTTTAAAAAAACTAGGACTGTAGTAGTGTGGCACGGTGGTTTAAGTGTTGGACTATGACTCTGGAGACCAGAGTTCAATTCCCAGCTTGGTCATGAAACCCACTGGGTGACCTTGGGCAAGTCACACTCTCTCAACCTCAGAGGAAGGCAATGGCAAACCCTCTCTGAACAAATCTTGTCAAGAAAACGCCACAAGTTATAAATGACCTGAAGGCAGAACAGATACGGTTGCCAGATTAAAATGTTATAAAAATGAAGGCACTTGCAGACCTCAAAACTCCCAGATAGGGGGAGGAGGAGGATTTTGGGAGATGTATTCCAGATAAATAAGTTGAATAAGTTGTGCTTCTGCTTATAGTGTTGCCAGATTGAAAACTAAAGAGGGCTCCTGTCCCTTTCATAGGTATGTAGACAGAATGACCAGATGTCCTAACCACAAAGGAGGACAAGGCACCGCAAAATGGAGGGCATTCAAGAAAAAAATGTGGGACATTACCAAATAAAAGCTGAAAACACTCCTAGGAATATACATTCCTGTTTTTTAGTCATGCTCAGAGTGGAGGACATGTTAGAATTCCTCCTGGACAGAAGGCTGAAATGTAGCATATTGAGTGCTTTAATTTTTAAAAAAAATGTTTTAATCTTTTTAATGATCACTTGTGTAGGTTTTTAATTAGACTGTAAGCCGATTTAAGTCCCAATTTTGGGGAAAAATGGGGGTACAAATAGGAGGAGAGGAGGATGAAGAAGAAGAAAAAAAGGAAGAGGAAGAAAAAAAGAAGAAAAAGTGAAGAGGAAGAAAAGAGGAAAGAAAAAAGGAAGAAAAGAGCAAGAAGAAGAAAAGGTGGAAGGAAGAAAAAAAGGGAAGAAAAGACAAAGGAAAAGGAAAAAAAGAGGAAGAGCAAGAAGAGGAAGAAAACGGGAAGAGGAAGAAAAAAGGAAGAGGAACAAAAGTGGCGGCGTTCTCTAGGCTGTGGAGGACTGCTTACCAGCCCCGGGAGACCAGCTGAGCGGCCTGAGCCACGAACCTCAGCTCCCCCCCCCCGGAGTACCACCTGTGCAGCTTGAGTCGCCACACCTGTGAGATAGCCGGGAGGAGTACCAACGGACTTAAAACCCGCCCGTTTCCACCTGCCGCTGGCACTACGTGGCGAGCGGCGGCATTCTATGGCCACGTAGGACTGTTTTACCATCCTATAGCTCTCGGATGATCACAAGACAAGAAAATCATGCATCTTTTTAAATTGTATATTTCTAATTATTGTTGTTTAATTTGTTTAGTATGTTTGGGGGATGGGTGGGCGGGTGAAGGAGGGATGGGATTTCAATTTGATTTATTGTTTGAAGTTTTGTATTGTTGTACGCCATCCTGATTGCTTGGCAGAGGGGCGGGATATAAATAAAAA
>CM034703.1:324879757-324896708 GCA_020142125.1 Phrynosoma platyrhinos
TGGACTCAATTTGCACTATTTCTGGCAGTCTGCAAAGGCCTAAGACTCCCAAGGCTCGCTCGCCCCCATTGAGCCACTGCTGTGGTCCGGAAGGGGGTTAAAGGCATAGAGGGCGAACTCCTAGAGCGGCCGAAACCTCCAGCCAGCAGAAAATGGCGGAGGAAAAACTTCCTTCCGGTTTCATCCTCTTCTTCTTCTTCCGGTGGGGAGTTGTGTTTTGGGTTCTGGTGCAGATGGCAGCGGCGACCCTGGAAGCCCAAACCTCAAGGGTAAGTGGAAAGGGGGCTTGGAAGATGGAGGAGAAGGGAAATATTAGTAGGTTTCATGCCATTGAATGCAAGGAGCAACAGCAGCAATAGACTTTCTACCCTCGAAGCTCAAGGCTGCGTCTGCATTGCAAAAATAATGCACTTTGACACCGCCTTAACTATCCAGGGCTCTATGCCATGGGTAGGCAACCTTTCCCCTTTAAGGGCCGAGGGACTTCAGCTCCCAGAATCCCAGGAGCTATTGGCCAACATGGGACTATTGGCCAACATGGCTGAGGCTTCTGGGAGCTGAAGTCCCTCGGCCCTTAAAGGGGAAAGGTTGCCTACCCCTGCTCTATGCTATGGGATTCTGGGATTTGTAGTTTTGGGAGACATTAAGCCTCCCCTGTGAGCGATCTCTGTGGTGCCACAGCAAGCTACAAATCCCTGCACCCGCATAGGGTGGAGCCCATGGCAGTGAATGCGGTCTCACACCGCTTTAAACTGCCACGGCTCATTGGCTGTGGGATCCTGGGAGTTGTAGTTTTGGGAGATATTGAGCCTTCACTGTCAAGAGAGCTCTGGGGCCACAACAAATCCCAGGATTGCATAGGATGGAGCTCATGGAGGTGACTGCACTGCAGAATTATTCCAGTTTGACACCGCTTTAATTGCCCAAGGCGCCATACTATGGGATTCTAGGATTTGTAGTTTTATGAGCTGCATAGCCGCCTCTGTCAGAGAGCTCTGGGGCCACAACAAACTACCAATCCCAGAATTGCATAGGATGGAACCCATGAGGGTTAATGCAGTTTGACACCGCTTATAACTGCCCTGGCTGAGTGCTGTGGTATAGAAGTGTAAATGCTATTGCTATTGTTGGGTGCCTTCTTATCTTGACCCTATCACTGGGGATTTCTCAGGGTTGAGAGTGTGTGACTTGACCAAGGTCACCCAGTGGATTTCATGGCTGAGTGGGTAATCGAACCCTGGTCTCCAGAGTCATAATCCAACATTCAAACCGCTATGCCACGCCGGCTCCTTATTCCATTCTGCTGTCCTTCAAATCCTAAAACTGTTATTTTTTCCTGATATTTTCTCATAAATCAATTATCAGTTCCTGCTCTTTTTAAAAAATTATTAACAGATCTCTCTGTAGTCATAGTTGTCAATTTGTCCATTTCAGCAAGGTCATACGGTTTTATTAGCCATTCTTATGAAGGTATACTTGCATCCTTTCACTTTTTCACATAGAGTAGTCTAGCGTCCATAACCTTATACGGTTGTTCCATGCTTCCTCTCCATCAGTTCATCCATCATCCCCAGTAAAAGAAATTCTGGTGTCAATTGAAATTTAAACTTCAAAATGCCTTCTGTAATTGAATGTATCTTAGTTCAATTTTTTTTCTTAGCACAAGTCCCCCACTTATGATTAAAAGTTCCCTCTTTTTGTTTACATTTCCAACAAATGTTGGTAGAACTTTTATACATTTTACAAGATCTCTCTGATGTCAGATATAAGTGAAACATCAATTTATAAAAATTATCTTTTAGGTTATATCTTAAAGTGAACTTTCTCTTCCACTGATCCGTGGGTAATACCATGACCTATATTCTGAGCCTGTTTTATGTTCTTTACATTCTTTAACCTGTTCTTTCTCCATTTTCATGTTCAACAAAAACTTTATCAGTTCAGTGGTCATTGTCTGTACACAATTGAATTTCAAATTCTGATTTTGTTATTTCCAAACTGTATAAGTTCCTATCTATCTTAAATCTCTCAAATATTGTTCAATAAATGTACTATTGAAATACATATCCTTCCAACCTCAGTTCTTAACTTGTTTTCAATCTGCAGTGTCCTCAATCAAATATTAAAAGATCTTGGTAAGTTACCCATTTATCTGTAAATTTCATTAATCTTTTATATAGAGCTTCATGGGATGAGACCCATAATGACATTTTAAGACATATTCTTGTTTTATATTTATTCATATTCCTAACAGAACTTTTCTAACACGATTATTAAAATCTGCATTTGCCTTGATTTTATCATATCAGAGAAAGTCATGCCAACCAAATCTTAAATCAAACCTTTTTAATTGTAGTTATCTCTTTTCCCCCAACTTTATCTAGTCCTTAACCAAACAAAACAACAGGCAGAAAAATACAATTTTAAATCTGGGAGCCCAAAGGCCTCCTCTCTGTTTTGCATCTTGTAAAATTTTAAATCTAATTTTGGTCTTTTACATTGCCAAACAAATTCTGAAATATTTTTCTACCATTGTTTGAATGGTCCATCATTAGACAAAATCTGTATTGTTTGAAACATAAATAGCATCTTCGATAAAACATTCAATTTTATAATTGATATCATTCCCTAACAATGACAATGTCAATTTACTCCATTTTTTTCTGATTTTGCTTGATGTTATTCCAAGTTTTAACAATAACTGTTCTGAACTAAAATGGAATTTTTATTCGTAGTATTTATTCCTAGGTATTTAAACCTTTTCTCAATTTTAAATCCAGTTCTCTTAATTAGAAGAGTCCGGTCTTCCTTCTCAGTTTTTTTCAGTATCATGATTGTTTTGTCTTTATTAACTCTAAATCCAGTTAGGTCATCATAGTCTTTTAAGATACTCATCAAGATCTCAACATTTTCTAAGTGTGAATGCTTCACACTTGAAAAGTCTAGATTTCAGCCTCTGTGAATTCAGCCACAGTAGTGCTAAGTTAGAGAGCCGGCATGGTGTAGTGGTCTGAGTGTTGGACTATGGCTCTGGAGAGTAGGGTTTGAATCTCTCTTCAGCCATGGAAACCCACTGTCTGTTCTGAACTAAAATGGCAATCTCCTCCTAAACAAATCTTGCCAAGAAAAAGAAAATTTATGGATTGCCATAAATGGGAAAGGACTTGAAGGCAAAGAGGGTGCAGCTATCCTCATGTTCTTGGAATCATAGAATCATAAAGTTGGAAGAGACCACTAGGGCCATCCAGTCCAACCCCCCTGCCATGTAGGAACTCTCAATCAAAGCATCCCTGACAGATGGCCATCCAGGCCCTGTTTAAAGACCTCCAAAGAAGGAGATTCCACCACTCTCCGAGGGAGTTTTGTTCCACTGTCGAATAGCCCTTACTGTCAGGAAATTCCTCCTAATGTTGAGGTGGAATCTTTTCCTGTAGCTTGCTTCCGTTATTCCGGATCCTGTTCTCTGGAGCAGCAAACAAGCTTGCTGTGTCCTCAATATGACATCCCTTCAAATATTTAAACAGGGCTATCATATCCCCTCTTAGCCATCTCTTCTCCAGGCTAAACATGCCCAGTTCCCTAAGTTGTTCCTCATAGGGCATGGTTTCCAGACCCTTCACTGTTTTAGTCACCCTCCTTTGGACATGCTCCAGTTTCTCAACATCCTTTTTTGAATTGTGGTGTTCACAACTGAGGGATCTGGCTGGCCATTGTGGAAATAATGCTGGACTGGAGAGGCCTTTGGTCTGATCTAGTATGGTGGATCTTAAGGCCAGTGGTGTCCCTGCCCCTGGTGGCAGGGTTTCTGGAGGTGATATGCTTATTCTCATGAGGAGAATGAGGCAGTGGCATCAAGGAAATGGGGGCCGATCAGGTGTCACTCCTTTTCTGGGGTGTCACCTGATGTGAGCCGCACCCCCCTGTGATGCCACTGATAAAGGCAGCCTAGGATATTGAGTGCGTTGCATGGCTGGGAATGTTCCCTGAGAATGGAACGGCTCTACTTGTTTAAGGGTTCATTTCATTCATTGAGAGCAAGGATTAAAATAGTATACGCCACAGGCCACATGCACATACCCCTAATGCCTCAGAATGTTCTTAAAATTCAGATTTTTTCCACCCTGAAACAGGAAGTGATATGACACCACTTCCCTTTGGATCAGGATCTTTGCCCCCATGACCCATTTCACATAACCACCTCTGGAAATCTTGCTCAAAATAGACTGAAAATGAACAAGAGGTGATGTGACATCCTTTTGAGTTGGGTCAGGAGTATTAATGTGGCCCACGTGTGGAGAGAGTATTGCCTGCTTCTCATTTACCTACCCTTGACTGAGAGATTCTCAAACATTTTAGACTTCAGTTTTGACAGCCTGTCTGTTTTTCTCTTAGGAGCAGAAGGCCATGGTGTCATCCTGAGGAATGGTTGGCTCCCACTGGCTGTAGCAAGCCCTGGATATTTTGCTGCATTACTTGGAGAAGAGTGCCACTGGATGGACTGACTTTATCAAGGGTTTGTGAAGAGGGTAGCTTCAGGGCTGTGGCATCCCTCAAGGACTGGTGCTGGAAAGCAGAGGGGAGAGACGCACAAAAAGCTGATTTCTTTGGATGGAAATTGCTGCAATACAAGAAACAAGGATCACTGGCATTCTGGATCCAGAAATAAAAATGGAGGAGCTGGACTCAATAGGTCCCAAAGTAGAAGAGGTCAAGGAAGGAGCAACTCTGACAAAAATAGGAAGCAGCGGAGGAGAAGCAGGACAAAGAGTGGAGCAGGAACCAGAGGAAAAGGCGTCCAGTAACTGGCATGCTCATTTTGAAGAGTTTTTGAGAACGCGTTCGGCCGGGGAAACCCTACAACAACCTGACTCTAAGAGGCCTCAAGTATCTGCCCAGGGAGTGTCTGAGAGCAATAAGTGGCCCAGAGGATTATGGGTTTCTCCAAATCAGCCACCTCTCATTGGGGGAGCAACAGAGGATGATGAAAGCCATTGGGATGCCAAACTTCCTGGGGAAAGGAAGGAAGGAACGGCAGGTAAAGATGCTGTTGGGTTGGAGTTGCAGCGGCAGCTTTTTCGGACATTGAGCTATGAAAAGGCCGACGGACCCCAAAATTTATGCAGGGAGCTCCGAGAACTCTGCCGGAAGTGGCTGGTGCCAGAGAGACACACCAAGGAGCAGATGCTGGAGCTGGTGACCCTGGAGCAGTTCCTGGCTGTCCTGCCACTGGATATGCAGAAGTGGCTCAGGGAACATGTGCCCAAATCCTGTGCCCAAGCTGTGACCCTGGCAGAAGACTTCCTTCTGAGGCATCGAGGGGTTAAAGGCTCAGAAGGGCAGGTGAGAGTGCTTCCAGTTGGTTTTCCCAAAGTCCTATTGACCCTCTTTGCCAGCAAAACTGCTACTGTTTGTTATCAAGTGTCTTTCCGTGGACAGGAAAATACCTTTTTATTTAGGCATGCTTTCAGTTTTTTACTGGTTGCAGCAGTGACCGCGTTTTTAATGGTGCACCCACTGTTAGTGTCTTTCTGTGTTTCAGCTGTTTGTAACTTGTGTTCTTTTTAACCAGAATTGTTGTTTAATTGCCTATTTTTAACTTTTATATTATAGTCAGCCCTCAGTATCCATGGATTTTTTTACCCACAGATTCAACCTATGCCACTATATTTAATTGGATTTGAACATCCACAGATTTTGTTACCCATGAGGGGTCCTGGGACCAAACACCAGCAAATTCCAAGGGCCCACTTGCAGTCCTTGCAGAGGCCTTGCAGTCAGTCCTTAAAAACCTTATTGCAATAGGACCAGCACTGTCCAGGGCCAGTGCTATTCAACATTCATCTTTATCAGTGACTTGGATGATGAAATATAGAGGGCATGCTTCTCAAATTTGCAGATGACACCAAATTAGGAGGGGTAGCGAGTACCAGAGAGGACAGGATCAGAATTCAAAATGACAGATTAGAAAACTGGGCGAAAACTAACAAAATGAATTTTGACAAGGAGAAATGTAAGGTACTACACTTAGGCAGTACAAATGAAATGCACAAATATAGGATGGGTGACACCTGGCTTGAAACAATACGTATGAAAGGATCTAGGAATCTAACTAGACCAAAAGTTGAACATGAGGCAACAGTGTCATGCAGCAGCTAAAAATCTCAATGTGATTCTAGGCTGAATCAATAGGAGTATAGTGTTAGATTGAGGGAAGTAACAGTGCCACGCTATTCTGCTTTGGTCAGATCTCACATGGACTCCTGTGTCCAGTTCTTGGAATCACAATTCAAGAAGGATATTGACAAGCTGGAGTATGTCCAGAAGAGGGCAACTAGAATGGTGAGAGGTCTCTATAAGGAGGAACTTAGGGAGCTAAATATGTTTAGCCTTGGGAAGAGAAGAGAAGTTTAAGAGGGAACATGATAGCCCTGTTTAACTATTTGAAGGAGTGTCATATTGAGGAGGGAGTAAGCTTACTTTCAGCTGCTCCAGAGTATAGGACACGGAACAATGGATGCATGCTACAGGAAAAGAGGTCCCTTAAGATATGAGAAATCTAGAGTTCAAATTCTCAGCAAGTCTTTGGGCTTTTGCAGACTGCCAGAAATAGTGCACATTAAATTGAGGCACTGCCCTACCTCAGTGTTAGGGAGTCATGGGAATTGTATTTTTTTCTGAGACATTGAGCCTTCTCTGTCAGAGAGCTCTGGTGCCACAATAAATTACAGTTCCCATGATTCCCTAGCACTGAGCCAGGGCAGTGCCTCAATTTAATGTGCACTATTTCTGGCAGTCTGCAAAGGCCCTTTCTCAACTGAATAGGTTGACTGTACCATTGGGATAGGCTACAACCTGTGGTGGAGCACCTTTTTTTAATTCAGAAGAGGATGAGTTCAGTCATCAGCAACTCCAATTTAAACGAGTCTGGTAAAAAGTGATGGAAAAGGCACATCTGTGCCTGTGGTGTTGAAGAGCAGCTGCTAGTCAAAGTATTAAAAACTGGGCTAGAGGGTCAAAGATTGAGACCTGATGGAAGGCAGCTTGCTAGGTTAAGTTTGTAATCCTTGACATTCTTTCTTTTGATTGGGCAAGCAACTGTAATAATACCCTTTGCCACCCACCCTTCTAAAAATGTTTCATTTCCATCTGACATTACTGTGATCTGATTTTGATCCTCTTATACAGGTGTCCAAAGAGGAGTTTGTAAATCCTCCCAAGCCAAAGGAGGCTCAGATAAATATGACAAAAAAGAAATTTCTAACAAAGGGAAAGCAGAAATATAATGGGAATGCAAATTTGTTGGGTAAGTACCTTCATGATCTGTTTCATTTAATACTAGCAGAAATGCCAGCTTTGTGTGAGTTAGAAACCCCATGGTTTCCTATTTATTTGCCTTCTCTCTTTTCTTTGGTTTTCCTCTTCTCCCACGTTCTTTTTCAGTGGTTTCAATCGCCATACTTGTTCAGCCTTCTCTTCTGTTCACTCCCTTGGCCCTCTTAGGCAACTTTTTTTTTTCTATCTGTCTGACACCTTTTTGAAGAGTTATGGGGCCCTGAAAAGCAAAGCATCTAATGGAGCGGCTCATAGGCCCATGAAAAAATGAATCTCTGAGGTCTTGTTTCTCCAGCTTTGTTTCTCTTTTTTGGGAGGAAAGTTCTGGCATCCAGTGGCTGAAGATGATACTTTGGGCTACAGACAGCTTTCAACAAATTAAAACAAATCTATTAAGAACCCAAATATTCCTGAAATGCCTCCTATCAATGTCCCTTTATTATCCGTTTTAACTATATTATAGCGCTGTGTTTTATTGTTTTGTTCTTGATTATATATGTCTGATGTTCTGCCCTTTGGTGAAAAGGGCATTATCAGTAAATGTTGCTTTTGCTGTTTTTGTTATCATCATAATTCATACTAGGTTCCAGTTGTCTAGAGTGGATCTTTAGAAAGCCTTTTGAAGACCTTTGGACATTTTGGGTGCCATTGCTTCCATTTTTGAGAGGGTGCAGAGGCTTTGAGTGGGGTTGATGGAAACTGGCATTAGTCTGCATGGCCCCCCAAAAATACACCAAAGAAAAAACAACAACAATACCCCCACACTACAAACCCACCATGGGAGCTGCATGTAACCTACCAGCTGTGGGTTTTTTCACCCCTACTGTAGATCCACATGGGAACGAGAGGGATTCTAGCAAATAACATTGGTGACCAGATACTAATGCTTCACTTCAATGTACTCCCAGCTATGACACTTTCTTTTATCTCCTATGAAACTATAAAATGGTCATGACATGGCACTTCCTGAAGGGAAAGTTAGACCAGTAGTATCTGTTAGGCAATTACATATATCTAAGGGAAACTGAACTCATTTAAAGAGGCAATCTACAGAGCCTCCATAGTTTATGGAGCACTCTAGTTGATATGACTGAATTCTACTTAGATTTTTCTCTATTTTGTTTTCTCCCAGCAGGGGGTACAGGGCTGACTGGAAGTGATGAACAAAGCCCCCTACATGAGAAAACTGAGGAAACGCAGCAACTGATGACATCCATGAAAACTGGCAAAGAGAACAATTTCCTGGGTCATGGGGACCCTGAGGAGAACCGACAGAAGGCAAACAAAGCCAACGGAACTGGCAAAAAGAAAGTAGAGGATCAATTTGCTTCATCACAAGGTGTTTGCAGACGTATCAGTGAGTCCCCTATCTGGGTTGAGGAGAATGAAGTGAAGTACAACAGAAGTGGGGAACACTTTAGTCAGAACTCTGATTTTATTATGAATGAAGATCTTGATGTAGAGGAGAAGCCATACAAGTGCTGGGACTGTGGACAAAGCTTCAGTAGCAGCTCAGCTCTTTTAACACATGAGAGAACCCATGTGGGTGAGAAACTGTATAAATGTTCCCACTGTGGAGAAAATGAGAGAGCCCAGACAGGCCAGATTCCACACAAATGTTCACATTGTGGAAATTCCTCTGGGCTGAACCCAGAAGATAAAATCCAGGCTGGAGAGAAACCTGGATATGCACGTGCAAAACGTGGGAAAAGCTGCCGTCGGAGATCAGACTTTGTTAAACATCAAAGAACACATGCAGGTGGAAAGTCTTCTAGATGTTCAGTGTGTGGGAAGAGCTTTAGTAATGGTTCATATCTCAAATTACATGAGAGACTCCACACTGGTGAGAAACCCTATAAATGTTTGCACTGTGGGAAGTGTTTCACCTGGAGATCACACCTAAGATATCATGAGAGAATCTACACAGCTGTATGCTCCTACTGTGGAAAAGGTTTTTGTCATAAATCAAAACGTTCTAAACGTGGGAAGACCCATGCTGCAAAAAACTCATATATATGTTCTGCTTGTGGGATGAAACCTCTAACAAAGATGGAGCACAACCATACTGAGCATGATAATTTGTTGGGTAAGTGTCTCCAGAACCTGTTTCATCTAATACCAGCAGAAATGTCAGCTTTGCATGAGTTAAATACAGCATGGTCTCTCACCCTGGTGCCTTCTCTCTTTTCTTTGGCTTTTCCTCTTCTCCCACCTTTTTTTTTTCAGTGGTCTCTATCATACTTGCTCAACTTTTTCTTCTATTCACTCCCTTGTACCTGTTAATCAGGATCTTCCCCCCATCTCTGTCTCACACCTTTTTGAAGAGTTATGGAGTTCTGCAAAGCAAAGCATTTCATGGAATAGCCCATAGGCCCTGTGAAGAAATGAATCTCTCAGGTCTAGTTTCTCCAGCTTTGTTTCTCTTGGTTAGACAAGCTCTGACATCCCTTGACTGATATGTGACTGTTGCCTACAGACAGCTTTTAACTAAAATCTGTCTATGAAAAACCTCAGTTTTGTAACCTAAAGCATGCCCAGCCTTCTCAGTATAGCATTTGTGGCTAATGACATACTACCTCAGGTGGCCACTGGCCATTCTGGAGCCGTATTTTAATACGGGAAGGGCAGGGATCACTGGGAGGAGTCCTGTTGGCTGTGCAGGCTGCACTGTAGCCTTGGTAGCCCACATGCCCACCTGTCTCTACCCTGATACAGGCATACCTCTGTTAACAAATGAGGAGAAGCTTCTTTTTACACAGTCTTTTTATGTCTCCCCAGCCCCCCTTCCCTCCTTATACTCTGTCTAGCTAGATTTTTTTTAGCAGTATCAACATTGGGAGGATGGGGAAAGGGATTTGGAGAAACATGGAGTTAAGTTGCAGAAACATGTCTGTAATAAACAGTGCAATTAAGCATGAGCAGGGAAAGAGGGAGCTCACTGTTGCTACTATTTCCTTTATTGTTTATTCCATTTATATCTTAACTTTTCTCCAATCCCATTAAGGCAAAGTTTATGGTGCAGGACCCATCCTAATTTTATTTGAAGGAGAACCAACTTAGGGAAAGAGAGTGTAAGTGATCCAAGGTCACTTTTTGGCACTCATGCCAAAGTTCCGATCCTCCCTTTTGCCACCTCAAAAAGAGCAGCAAAATGCTGCTCCTTTTCAGGGTGACAAAAGGCCAGCCTAAGAATCGGCACTGTGGCTCTTCAGCGCCCTTTCGGCACAGCGTGTTTAAACGCTGCCCCAGGAGGCCGCCCTGACACTGCGCACCGTGCGTAATAGCGCATGGTGTCAGAACAGTGTTGCCATAGGGGTGGGGGCGGCTGGTGTGCAGCTACCCCGCCCCAACTCTATTCCCAGGCCGGACCTTTGGGGCGGTCTGCAGAGGCCCTATGTTGAGATCTGAATCTGTCTTTCCCTTGTCCTTATCCAGCTCCAAAAGCTGACCCACACAAGCAACTGTTAGAATGGTTTGTTCATACTTTATTGTCCCTGAATGCTAGGGTAGTCCAGATTCCTGACTCTTCCTTTCCCAAAAGAGGAAAAGGAAGGATTTTTCTGAAATATCACATTTAAAATAGCAGATAATGTCACTGCAAAGACAGTTATCTCAGGGGCACCAGAGCACTCATTTAAGAGGCAAACTCCATAGCCTGCAGAATCTATGGAGTTGTCTAATTTGATTGCAATGTCTAAGTTATACTTAGATTCTTGTCATTTTTTAAATTATTTTTTTTGTAGGTGGGACAGAGCTGACTGAAAGCAAGGAACAAAACCCACTACTTGAGAGTACTGAGGAAACGGAGCAACTGATGAGATCTATGAAAACTGGCAAACAGAACAATTTCCTGTGTCAGGGAGAACCTGATGAGAATCGACAGAGGACAAACAAATACAAGGGAAATGACCAAGAAAAGGTAGAGGATCAGATTATTTCATCACAAGGTGTCTGCAAAAGTATCTGTGAGCCTTCCGTCTTGGATGAACAGAATGAAGTGAAATACAAAACAAGTGGGGAACACTTTAGTCAAAGTTCTCCCCTTATCATGCACGAAGATCCTGATATAGCGGAAAAACCGTACAAGTGTTGGCACTGTGGACAAAGCTTCAGTAGCAGCTCAACTCTTGTAACACATGAGAGAACCCATGTGGGTGAGAAACTGTATAAGTGTTCCCACTGTGGAGAAAGTGAGAGAACCCACACAGGCCAGAAGCCACATAAATGTTCACACTGTGGTAATATCTTTGGTTGTGACCCACAAGACAAAATCTTGGCAGGAGAGAAAACCTATAAATTTTCAAAACGGGGGAAAAGCCGCAGTCAGAAATCAGACCTTAAACATCAAAGAACACACACAGTTAAGAAGTGCCATAAATGTTCAATCTGTGGGAATAACTTTAAAAATGGCTCGTATCTCAAAATACATCAGAGAATCCACACAAGTGAGAAACCATATAAATGTTTGCACTGTGGGAAGTGTTTTACCTGGAGTTCACAATTCAGATTACATGAAAGAATTCACACAGCAGTGTGCGCCTACTGTGGGAAAAGTTTCAGTCAAAAATCAGAACTTGCTGAACATGAGAAGACCCATGCTACAAAAGACTCATATGTATGTTTTGCTTGTGGAAAAATTTTTAATGTCAGTTCAGATCTAGTTGCACATGTACGGACCCACAAAGAGAAACCATTTGAATGCTCAGTCTGTGGGAAAATCTTCAAGAATAGTTTGCGATGCATTGCACATCAGAAAGTCCATACAAAAGAGAAGCAGCATAAATGTTCTCACTGTGGAAAAAGCTTTAACCAGAGAAGAGGCCTTAAAATTCATGAGAAAATCCATAAAGGGGAAAAATCACACAAATACTTAGTTTGGGGAGAAAATGTTAGAAACACCCCAAATCTTAAATCTCATGAGAGGACCCACACAGGACAGAAACCATATAAATGTTCCTACTGTGACAAAACCTTCAGATGGCCCTCCCATCTTGCATTGCATGAGAAAATTCACACAGGAAAGAAGCCCTATAGGTGCTCAGAATGTGAGAGAACTTTTGATAGGCAATACAGTCTTGTTGAACATATGAAAATTCACTCAGCACAAAGACAATACATCTGTTCAGACTGTGGGAAAAGTTTCACCTCAAGCTCTGTTCTTCTACGACATCAGAAAATCCATGTAGGGGAGGAATTCTGTATCTGTTCACAGTGTGGGAAAACTTTCAGGCAACAATCAGGCCAGGCTGAGAAGGTGTTGAAATGTTCTGAGTGTATCAAAAGCCATTGCGTGAGTTTGAATCTTGTACGCAGACGAACACATGCTGGGGACAAACCATTTGAATGCTCAGTTTGTGGGAAAACATTCAGATATAGCTCCCAACTCATTTCACATCAGAGCGTCCACAAGGAAGTTCAACCATATCAGTGTTTGGACTGTGGAGCGAGTGTTGTGAGAAGGCCCAATCTCATGGTATCAGCTGGCAGCCAAGCAGGGCAGAAACAACACAAATGTTCAGGGTGTGAGAAAAAGTTAAGCTAGATCTTGATTCTTACAAAAACTTAGAAAAACTGAAACTTCTTCCATTTGTCCCTCGTGATCTGTTGATCTTCTTTTTCCTTTAAAAATTAAACTGACCATTTGCTTATTATTTTCTGCCAGACTCTGTATAAATTGATGGTTCTAAATAAACATTGTTCAGTCAAGAGAAAAATTGCATATGCTTTGCAGTCTGGTCATCCGCACATTCTTCACCATAGCTGTAAAGAGCCTCCATCCCTGTAAGATCATTTTCTCCAGAGTCTAAAAATGACCAAACAGAACCAGTGCTATCAGGGTAGGATTGATGCTGACACATGAAGCCATAGATCATGTTTTGTTTTTTTATTAAGAAATCATGTGCAAAGACTTTCTGCATGGAGAGTGGTTGCTGGCTTCCATGTCAGTGAGGCAGGGAATCCACTCCAAGTTTTAGTCAAATGAGCTATCAAAAGTGATGAGGTGTGACAGGCGACCAGGACATACAGTTCTAAGTAACAGCACCACTTTCAGAAGCAGAGGCCCCTGAAGCCCTTTTATTTGGGAAGGAGGTTCCTTCAGTCTGCCTCCACTCTCAGGGTGGAAGGACCTAATGACCGCCAAGCTTCCTTGAAGGAGGTCTCGGAGGCCAACCTGTGGCTTAGTGGAGGAGGCTTGAGCCAGGCCGTCAGGCCTGACCAGAGATGCCCATATCTGGTATTTCCCATATCTATGGGGTGGCACATGTGCTCTGGATTTTAGTCCAAATTTTAAAGTAATCTACCCAAGATGCTGAATCTGGTTTGAGGCTACTATCTAAAACCCAAGAGAACCAGTGCGATTAAGTGGTTCCACCTTGAAACCCATTTTGGGAAAAACAGGCTATAAATCCCATAGATAAATGGGTAAATAAATTGGACAGTGACTAGGGAAATAAGGATTTGATTTCCACTTGGACAAAAAACCCACTGGGTGATCTTGGACAGGTCACATGCTCTCAGCCTCAGGGGCAGGCAAAGGCAAACCTCCTCTGAACAAATCTTGCCAAGAAAACCATGATATTGGGTTGCCATAAGTCGGAAATGACTTGAAGGCACACAACAACAACTGAAACCCACAGCAGATTCACCGGTTCACTGAGGTCGGGTTTCAGATGCTCTATGGTAAGTCAGGGGCAAGGTGGTAAATAATTCAACATTGTGTATGCAGAACTAAGGTGCTATGCTGAACTGTGAAAAGGGATGATTCAGTGCAGCCATTTCAGCGTGGCCATTTCAGCTTGGATATTGTGGCTTGGCCATTTCAGCATTTTAGTGTAATGTGTTGAATTGTCCCTTTTTTGCCCCCTCAGCATGGCACCCTGAACTTTTTCAGACTCATAATTTGGACTGTATGCTTCCATGTGATGATTATATGCATTAACAGATGCATACAATCATCACATTATCCACATCCCCAGGCTGCAGTGAATGTACTGAAACCATTTGAGTTAGAGTCAGAAGTAGTGTTAGGATTAGTGTGCCAGAGCTGGAATTAGAGGATTTTCTCTGCTCTGTAAAGGTTAGAGTTAGGGTGCCAGTCCTGGAGTTAGTTAGATTTAGAGTTACGAACAACTTATCGGGGACATTTCAGCATTCTGCATACTGAAACAGCTGCACTAAAACGGCCATACTGAAGTGGGCACTCTGGAAAACAGCCATGCCGAAACATCCTAGACCCCTGAACCATGCAGGATTATGGCCATAGTGTGGATCCTTTTCTCCTCCTCTTCCCAAAACTTTTCTGTTCTGGAGGGGAAGAGAAAGGCAAAGAAGGCACTTGGAGCCTCTGCCTGAAGGAGGAGTAGAGCTCTTTCCTTATAAAATGTTAAAATATGAATATACATGTTGGAATGAAAATACGCACACTAAACAAATAAAATATTTTTATTCATATACTACATTGATCAATGGGGTGGGTGCGTGTGATGTCCATGTAGATGTAAATGGAATCACAAGGAACTACTTCTCTAGCTGAACCACACTCACAATCCTTGAATTTCTTCATTGATCCAGTGTTACGTGTGAGTGGTGTAATGTCTCACATTTTTCTTCAATGTCCCACATTTTGAGCATGACTGAGAAGCACGGATTTCACATTTCTGTGGGGGCTTTTAGCTTTTATTTGGTCATGTCCTCCATTTTGTGGTGCTTGCCCTCCTTTGCTATGAGGAGGACCCATCTGGTTCCATGACAAGCAACACCTTCCTTCTACAGACACTGCTATTGCCACAAAAGAAGGTAAAGGCATAGAGGGGGAACCCTAGAGCGGCCGAGATATTCAGGCAGGAGGAGAAAATGGCGGAGGAAAGGCTTCTCACTCCCATTCAGCCACTGCTATTGCCCTGAACGGGTAAAAAGCATAGAGGGGGAGTCCTAGAGCGGCCGAGACTTCCAGTCAGGAGAGGAAAATGGCGGAGGAAAGGCTTCCTTCCGGTTTCCTCTTCCTCCTCCTGCTGGGGTGGGGGAGTGAGTTGTGTTTTGGATTCTAGTGCAGATGGTGGAGGAGGCCCTGGAAGCCCAAGCCTCAAGGGTCAGTGGAAGGAGGGCTTGGAAGAAGAAGGAGGAGAAGGAGAAGGGGAATATTAGTAGGTTTCATGCCATTGAATGCAAGGAACAATAGCAGCAGTAGACCTTCTACCCTTGAATCTCAAGGCTGCGTCTGCACTGCAGAAATACTGCACTTTGACACTGTTTTAACTGCCATGGCTCCATCCTGTGGGACTCAGGGAGTTATAGTTTTGGGAGACATTGAGCCTCTCCTGTCAGCGATCTCTGTGGTGCCACAGCAAACTACAAATCCCTGAATCCCATAGGATGGAGCCCATGGCAGTGAATGCAGTCTGACACCGCTTTAAACTGCCACGGCTCATTGGCTGTGGGATCCTGGGAGTTGCAGTTTGCTGTGGCACCAGAGCTGTCTCTGACAGAAAAAGCTAAATGTCTCACAAAACTACATATCCCAGGATTCGATAGCTTGGAGCCAGGGCAGTTAATCCAAGTTGACACTGTTTCAACTGCCACGGCTCATTGCTGTGGAATCCTGGGATTTGTAGTTTTTGTGGCACCAGAGCTCTCTGACAGGGAAACTACCAATCCCAGGATTCTATATCTTGGAGCCATGACAGTTAATCCAGGTTGATACTGCTTCAACTGCCATGGCTCGTTGTGGAATCCTGGGATTTGTAGTTTTCTGTGGCACCAGAATTCTCTGTCAGGGAAGCTACAAATCCCAGGATTCGATAGCTTGGAGCCATGGCAGTTAATCCAGGTTGACACTGCTTCAACTGCCATGGCTCATTGCTTTGGAATCCTGGAATCTATAGTTTGCTGTGGCACCAGAGCTCTCTGACAGGGAAGCTACCAATCCCAGGATTCTATAGTTTGGAGCTAGGGCAGTTAATCCAGGTTGACACCGCCTTAAACTGCCATGGTTCATTGCTGTGGAATCCTAGGATTTGTAGTTTGTTGTGGCACCAGAGCTCTCTGACAGAGAAGGGTAAAAGTCTCACAAAGATACAAATCCCAGAGCATTAAAAAGGGCAGTTTTGGATGGGGATGTACATTGATCACTTCCAATCTGTTGGCCATTAGAGTTGACTCTGTCAGTGCAAATTGTAACAGTTCTATTGGTATATCATCTGTTCCTGGAGTCTTGTTTTTTGCCATTTCCTTTATTGCAGCTTCCATCTCAGTTTTTAGAATTTGGGGTTCATCTTCATATGGCTCTTCGCTCCATGTGTCCTTCCTTTTGTCATCTCTTTTGTATACCGTAGTTCTTCTGTGTAGTGCATCCAATGTCTTTTTATTCCTTCCTGGTCTTAAATTATGTTATTTTTATTGTCGTAGAGTGTCCCCGTCCTTGGTTTGAACTTTCCCTTGATTTCTTGAATCTTGTGGAATTGGTCTCTTGTTCTTCCCTTTTTGTTGTCTTCTGTTTCTCTACATTTGTCGTTGTAGTAATATTCCTTATCTTAGTGCACTAGCCATTATATTGTTGCATTGATGGTTCTTGGTTTATTCCCATCTCCTTTTTGTTTTGTTTCTCTTCTTTCCTTTATTG
>CM034703.1:324896808-324912721 GCA_020142125.1 Phrynosoma platyrhinos
CATATTTTAATGTGGAATACTGTGTATATAGGAAATCCACTGGATGATCTTGAGCAAGTCATACTCTCAGCCTCAAATGCAGATGGATTGAAAATGAAACAGGAAGTGATGTGACATCACTTCCAGCTGGGTCAGTAGGACCAATGTGCCCCACATGGGGGGGGGATGTTGCCCACTTCTTATTTTCCCATCCTCAGGAGATTATCGATAATTTTAAACTTCAGTTTGACCTCCTGTCTGTTTTTCTCATAGGAGCAGAAGGCCGTCGTGTCATCTTGAGGAATGCCTGGTTCCCACTGGTTGTAGTGAGCCCTGGATATTTTGCTGCGTTACTTGGAGAAGAGTGCCACTGGATGGGCTGACTTTATCAAGGGAATGTGAAGGATGTAGCTTTAGGGCTGTGGTGTCCCTCAAGGGCTGGCGCTGGAAAGCAGAGGGGAGAGACACATAACAAGCTGACTTCTCTGGAAGGAAATGGCTTCAGTACAAGAAACAAGGACCACTGACCTTCTGGATCCAGAAATAAAAATGGAGGAGGAAGATTCAGTAGGTCCTGAAGTAGAAGAGGTCATAGAAGGAACAGCTGACTCCAAAATGGGAAGAAGTGGAGGAGGAGAAGGACAAACAGTGAAAGAGGAACCAGAGGAAGAGCCGCCCAGTAACTGGGATGCTCAGTTGGAAGAGTTTCTGAGGGCACTACAGTCTCCGCATTTGACAGGGAAAACCCTACAACAAATTGACCCTAATAGGCCTCAAGTGCTTCCCCAGGGAGTGACTAAGGCCAACAAGTGGCCCAGAGGTTTGTGGGTTTCCTCAAATCAGCCACCTCTCATTGAGGGAGCAACAGAGGGTGATGAAAGCCATTGGGATGCCACACATACTGGGAAAGGGAAAGAAGGAATCCCAAGGAAAGATGCTGTTGGGTTGGAGATGCAACGCCAACATTTTCGGACATTGAGCTATCAAGAGGCTGATGGACCCCGAAACTTTTGCAGGGAGCTCCAAGAGCTCTGTCGGAACTGGCTGGTGCCAGAGAGACACACCAAGGAGCAAATGCTGGAGCTGGTGACTCTGGAGCAGTTCCTGGCCGTCCTGCCTCTGGATATGCAGAAGTGGCTCAAAGAACATGCTCCTGAGTCCTGTGCCCAGGCTGTGACCCTAGCAGAAGATTTCCTTTTGAGGCAACAAAGGGCTGGAGGCTGGGAAGGGCAGGTGGGGGTGCTTCCAATTGTTTTCCCAAAGTCTTGTTGACTACTCAGTAGCCTTGACCTGTTTTGCTACTATTTGTTGCCAGATGTTTTTCTCTGGGCAAGGAAAAACACTTTTTATTCAAAGATATAGCCATGTTAGTCTGTAGAATCAGTATGTAGAGAGATCTTGTAGCACCTTTGGGGATGCCAACCTCTTTCTTTCCTTTAGGGCCTTTACAGACTGCCAGAAATAATGTAGCTTCACTTTAACTGCCCTGGCTCAGTGGTAGGGAATCATGAGAACTGTAGTTTATTGTGGCGCCAGAGCTCTCTGAGATAGAAGGCTCAATGTCTCAGAAAAAACTACAGTTTCCATGATTCCCTAGCACTGAGCCAGGATAGTTAAAATGGACTCAAGTTGCATTATTTCTGGCAATCTGCAAAGGCCCTTAGTCTCAAAGGTGCTAAAAGATCTCTACACCCTTTTTATTCAGTGAGGCTTTTGGTTTTCGACTGGTTGCAGCAGATAGCATTTTTAATGGGTGTGCAGTGTTTGTATCTCACTGTTTTTTTAAAATGTGTTTTTTCAATTGTTTTTAACTAGTATTGATTTTAACCAGATTTGTTTTTAATGGTTTATTTTTAACTTTCATATTAATGTTTTTTTAGCTGTACTTGGTTTTTTAACTTGTTGGGAATCCTTGAATCCTGTATTGGGAGAAAGTGCTGAGGCTACCCAAGAATGGTGGACCAGATGTGGCCATTCTGCAGCTAATAGAACTAATTGTGTAGTTCATTGAGCAGTGGTGAATGGAGAAGCAGATGGTTGGTAGAGTGATGTAATAGTGAGGAGCTAATGTTTTGAAACAGTACTAATAATTTGAGGTTGGTATGATAGCCGTGTTTAAATATTTGAAGGGATGTCATATTGAGGAGGGAGCAAGCTTGTTTTCTGCTGCTCCAGAAACTAGGACCCGAAACAATGGATGCAAGCTGCAGGAAAAGAGATTCCACCTCAACATTAGGAGGAACTTCCTGACAGTGAGAGCTGTTCAACAGTGGAACACACTCCCTCGGAGAGTAGTGGACTCTCCTTCCTTGGAGGTCTTTAAGCAGAGGTTGGATGGCCATCTGTCGGGGATGCTTTGATTGGGAGTTCCTGCGTGGCAAGGGTTGGACAGGATGGCCCTTGTGGTCTCTTCCAACTCTATGATTCGATGATTCTATGATTTACTGTTTTATTGACTGCTGGGGAGCTGCCTTGTACTGATAACCACATCTCACTGCTTCTGCAGTGGCAAAACCTATTTTTTTTATTTAAGGCTTCCCCATGCCATAATATTTCTGATTTCTGTGTACAGCTGTGAAAGCTAGACAGTGAAGAAAGCAGCCAGGAAGAGAATCAATCCATTTGAAATGTGCTGGAGGAGAGTTTTGCAGATCTCATGGACTACTAAAATGACGAATAAATGGGTCCAAGAGCCAATCAAGTCTGAACTCTCCCTAGAAGACAAAATTACTAAATTGAGGCTGTTGTACTTTGGATGTATTATGAGAAGTCATGACTCACAGAAAAGACAACAATCCTTGGTGGAGTAGAAGGCAGAGAAACACCACTATAAACCACTAAAAAAAATAAAATCAAAAACCCTAACATTTGGGATAGAAGGCAGAGGCATGGTGTGTTAGTTTGACCGATGGACTAGGACTCTGTAGACCAAGGTTCAAATTCCTGCTCAGCCATGGAAACCCACTAGGTTTACAGTTGGAGAGACTCAGTCAAGGACTCCATGGCCCTGAGTCTGCAAGACCTGAGTAGGGCTGTAGATGACTAGGGTCCTAAACACACTGCAGAAATAATCCTGTTTGAGATGACTTTAACTGCCCTGACTCAATGCTAGGGAATTCTGGGAATTGTAGTTTTGTGAGACATTTAGCCTTCTCTGTCAGAGAGCTCTGGTGCCACAATAAATTACAATTCCCAGTTTAATGCCAGGGCAGTTAAAGTGGTCTCATACTGGGTTATTTCTGTTTTGGACCAGGTGACTTGGAGGTCAGTCATTCATAAGTTGTCATAAATTGAAGTGACTTGACAGCAATTAACAACAACAAATGTATATATCACCTCTCAGCGCACACGGGGTCCCAGGATGCTACACTACAAATACCTGTAATGACATTTAAAACAGTACAGATCAATTTAAAAACATTTAAAACACATTAAAATGTTCTTTAGAAACCTTTAAAAAACTCTAAAAACCTATGCTCTTTTTCATGTGAGCAAAGCGACTGGGAGCTGCAGACCTTGTTTTTGAAGAGAAGTCTGTTTCCTGGGGGACTTTCAGGGTTTTTTGCCATTGTATGCTTCAGTATAAGTATGGCAATGGCAGCATAGTGGGTTGAGCAGGACAGGGATGCCAAAGCTGGGAAAGGGCTGTATGGGACTCATGGGCCCCAGAGTTAACATACTCCACAGGACCAAAGTGGGGGCAAGGAGAGAACAGTGTATCTAAAGTACAGGGGATTTGGCCTGTTGGTGGTCCTCATTTCTGACTTATGAGGACCCAGAGACAAACTGATTATGGGGTTTTCTTGGCAGGGTTGGTTTGCTTTCCTTTGAGTCTGAGGGTGGGTAACATGGTCAGGGCCACCCAGTGGGTTTCCATGGCTGGGTGAGAATTCAAACCCTGGTCTCACAGAGTCTTAGTGCAACACTCAAACCATTATACTACACTAGCTCTCTGTTGTTTTTGTATGTGCCTTCAAGGTTCTTGTCAACCTATGGTGACATGGACTATTCTGAGGTGGTTTTGCCAGTTTCTTCCTCTGAAGTACAGCCTGCAGCACTTGATATTTGTTGGTGGTCTCCTGTCCAAGTACTAACCAGGGATGACCATGCTTAGCTTCCAAGATTAGACTTGAGCTAGTACCTTTAGGCTTGTTATTTATCATTTATTAATTAATATCTGGCTTTTTCCCAAAGCTGCGACTCAAAACAGTTTACCAAAATTAGAACTAATACAGATAAAAGCACTTGCAGAAACTGAAGTTTTCACTTGCTCATGGAAGAAGAGCAAGGAGAGAGTCATCCTGACCTCCTTAGGAAGGGAGTTCCAAAGCCTAGGAGTAGCCACCAGGAAGGCACTCTTCCATCCTGCGTCACATGCTTGTGAAGGTCACTACAAGCCAAGGAGATGACCAAGGGAAGAGCTTTCCCTTAAAACTTTAGATCTTGGGCAGGACTATCTTCTGTAGGAAGACAGTGTCCTCCACCAAGCCTTCTCTGCTTGTCACGTTCCAGTTCAGAAACACTCTCCCCAAATACATTGTACCTTGTTCTCATTATGTTAACTATCTGGAAGAAGCTGCCTTCCAGTCTGCTAAGTATATGGGAGACTGTGAATGTGTTTCCGATATGTTCCTCAGTGTGTATTCGACTTAAAACATAAATAGGCTGGTTGTAATGTTTTCAGTTTCATCTGTAGGGTGTAGAGTCCCTAGTTGTTGTTGGACTAAATCTCTTAGATTCCCTGATTATTGGGCCATGCTTGCTGGGTTTGTTGGGAAGTTGAAGCCTGGTGTGGGAACCTAGGTTTGGGAACCATTGGTCTGAACTTTGATTTAAAAAAAAAAAGTTACGAGAGTTCAACTCCGAAGCAAATCATTCTCAACTGGATAGGATGTGACTATACCATTGGGACGGGCTGTAGCCCGTGGTGGAGCACCCATTTTTCATACAGAGGAGGCTGGGTTCAGTCACTAGCATCCAGTTGAAAAGGATGGTAGAAAGTGATAGGAAAGAGACATCTTTGCCTGTGGCCTTGAAGAGCAGCTCCTAGTCAAGGTATTAAAGCTGGGTTAGATGGACATATAATGATAAAAAGCAGCTTCCTATATACAACATATGTTTGTATATTCTCTTTTGATTGGACAAGTAACTCTGTAGTAATACCCTTTCCCATCCACCCTCATAAACACTTCCAAACTGACTTTATTTTGATCCGATTTTCATTTTCTCCTCCAGATATCCAAAGCGGAGTTTGTAAATCCCCCCAAGGCAAAGGAAGCTAAGCCAAACATGACAAAGATGGAGTGTCTAACAGAGACTGAGCACAAACATAATGGGGATGAAAAATTAATCAGTAAGTCTTTTCAAGACCTTTTTCATTTAATACTATCAGGAATACTAGCTTTGCATGAATTACCTTATTTTCCTGCGTATAAGACTACTTTTTAACCTGCAAAATCTGTGGTTAAAGTGGGGGCGTTGTCTTATATGCCGGGTATAAGGATAAGGAGGATGGAGGTGCTAAAACTCTATATTTTGACTGGAAAAATGGGGGGTCGTCTTATACGTGGGTCGTCTTATACGCCGGAAAATACGGTAGAAATGCCATGGTCTCCTACTCAGGTGTCTTTTCTCTTTTCTTTGGCTTTTCCTCTTCTCGTACCTTCTTTTTCAGTGGACTCCATCATCATACTTGTTCAGACTTTCCTTCTATTCATTCCCCTAGCCATCCTAGGCAACATTTTTTAAAATCTCTATCTCACACCTTTTTGAAGATTAATGGGGCTCTGCAAAGAATCTGCAAAGAATCTAATGGAACAACCCATAGGCCATGTGAAGAAATCTTTGCAACCTTCTCTTCCCCTCCTGCTGTCACCCTTCTTCTCAGCCAGAGGGTGAAGAGGAGGAGAGGGAAGAAGGGAGATTCTTTGTGGTGGTAGCTGCTAACATCCAATTCAAAGTGGAAGAACTTTTGAAATGAGGAGGATACAAAGTCTGACAAAATAGAGGAAGGCACAGTGTTGTTTTTGACTGGCTGGGAAGGGAGGGGGGAGGAGGGGGAGAGAAGGTGGATCCTCTATGGTGGTGGCTGCTAACATCAGATTGAAACTGGAAGACTTTGGAAATGTGGGGCAGATGTGGCAGTGTTGCAAAGAGTTACAGGTGGTGCTTTTGGTGGGAGAAGACTGTATCATTCATGTCTGGAGGGGGACTAACATTAGTGGTTGTTCCACTTTTGTGGTGGTCCTCTGCCCTTAACCCCCATGAATGAACATGGAGGGGGTGACTGTATATGGCACTTTGGACAATATTGACTGAATGGAGATTTGAATCTGTCTCTCCCTTGTTATCCAGCTCCGGATTGACCCACACAAGCAAACATTCAAATAGTTTGTTGATTCTTTCTTGTCCATGAGTTCTGGGGCAGTCAAGATTTATGACACTTTCTTTCTCAAAGGTGAGAAGGATGTTTCTTAAATGTTTCTTAAATCTAAAATGACAGGAAAAGTCATTTCTGGAGTCTGAAGGACACCAGACAGCTCATGGAAAGAGGAAAATTGGAGAGCCTGCACCATGTACAGAATGCTTTAATTTGAGTACAATGTCTGAGTTATACTTAGATTCTTCTCCATTTTTTCTCCTAGCAGCTGAGGAACAAAAACTATTACTTCAAAGTACTGAAGAAATGGAAGAACTGATGACATCTATGAAAACTGGCAAACAGAACAATTTCCTGTGTCAGGGAGAACCTGATGAGAATCGACAGAGGACAGACAAACACAAAGGAAATGACCAAGAAAAGGTAGAGGGTCAGATTATTTCATTACAAGATGTCTGCAAAAGTATCTGTGAGCCTCCCATTTTGGATGAACAGAATGAAGTGAAATACAAAACAAGTGAGGAACACTTTAGTCCAAGCTCTCACTTTATCATGCATGAAGGTCCAGATGTAGAGGAGAAGCCATACAAGTGTTGGCACTGTGGACAAAGCTTCAGTAGCAGCTCAACTCTTGTAACACATGAGAGAACCCATGTGGGTGAGAAACTGTATAAGTGTTCCCACTGTGGAGAAAGTGAGAGAACCCACACAGGCCAGAAGCCACATAAATGTTTACACTGTGGAAATACTTTTGGGTGGAACCCAGAAGACAAACTCCAGGTAGGAGAGAAGTTGTATACATGTTCAGAATGTGGGAAAAGCTGCAGTCAGAGATCAGATCTTCTTAAACATCAAAGAACACACACAGGTGAGAAGCCTTATAGATGTTCAATGTGTGGAAAGAACTTTAGAAATGGTTCTGGTCTCAAAGTGCACCAGAGAATCCACACTGGTGAGAAACCATATAAATGTTTGCACTGTGGGAAGTGTTTCAGCTGGAGTTCACACTTCATATCACATGAGAGAATCCACACAGCTGTGTGCACCTACTGTGGGAAAAGTTTTAGTCAAAAATCAGAACTAGCTGAACATGAGAAGACCCATGCTGCAAAAGACTTATATGTATGTTTTGCTTGTGGAAAAATCTTTGATGTTAGTTCAGAACTAGTTGCACATGTGCGAATTCACAAAGAGAAACCATTTGAATGCTCAGTCTGTGGGAAAACCTTCAGGAACAGTTTACAACGCATTGCACATCAGAAGGTCCATACAGGAGAGAAGCAGCATAAATGTTCCCACTGTGGAAAAAGTTTTAGTCAGAGACAAAGCCTTATTATTCATGAGAGAATCCATACAGGAGAAAAACCACACAAGTGCTTAGTGTGTGGGAAAAATTTCCGAAACATCCCAAATCTTAAATCTCATGAGAGGACCCACACAGGAGAGAAACCATATAAATGTTCCCACTGTGACAAAACCTTCAGGTGGTCTTCCCATCTTGTATTGCATGAGAGAATTCACACAGGAGAGAAGCCTTATAGGTGCTCAGAATGTGAGAGAACTTTTGATAGACGTTCCAATCTTCTTGTACATATGAGAATTCACACAGGACAAAGACCCTATATCTGTTCAGACTGTGGGAAAAGCTTCACCTCAAGCTCTGTTCTTCTACGTCATCAGAAAATCCATGTAGGGGAGGAAGTTTGTACCTGTTCACAGTGTGGGAAAACTTTTAGACAACGATCAGGCCAGGTAGAGAAGGTGTTGAAATGTTCTGAGTGCATCAGAAGCCATTACCTGAGTTCAGATCTTGTTGTACATGTGCGAACACATGTGGATGAGAAACCATTTGTATGCTCAGTTTGTGGGAAAACATTCAGAAACAGTTCCCACCTCATTACACATCAGAGTGTCCACACAGAAGTTCAGCCCTATCAATGTTTGGACTGTGGGAAGAGTGTTGTGAGAAGGCCCAATCTCATGATGTCAGCAAGCAGCCAAGCAGGACAGAAACCACACAAATGTTCAGGCTGTGAGAAAAGGTTAAGCTAGATCTTGATTCTTACAAAAATTTGAAAAAATTATAACTGAATCTTCTTCCATTTTCCCCTCTTGACATTTTGATCTTTCTTTCCCTTTAATATTAAACTGATTTGGCCAGTCTCTGTATACATTGATGTCTCTAAATAAACATTATTCGTTCAAGAGGAAAATTGCATGTGGTTTGCAGACTTTGGAAGTACCTATAGGGCAACCCTTTTTGCAAATGAGTACCTTGATTAAAAATTTAGATTTCACTTAGGGGCATTTTAGGGTTGTAATTAGTATGGCAAAACTTTTAAATTAAGTCTCTTGGGGGGGGTTGCAGACTGCCAGAAATAGTGCAAATTGAGTCCACTTTTAGGGTTAGGTTTAGGGAATCATGGGAACTGTATTTTATTGTGGCACCAGAGCTCTCTGACAGAGAAGGCTCAATGTCTCAGAAAAAAACAATTCCCATGATTCCCTAGCTCTAACCCTAACCCTAAAAGTGGACTCAATTTGCACTATTTCTGGCAGTCTGCAACCCCCCAGAGTCTTACTGGAAATAGGATCTTATTGCTGTAGAGAAAATTGTTCTTCTGATCTGATTGTCCCAGAAGCATTGTGAGTCTCATAGACTGTAATGAAATCTAGAGTCTACAGATCCAAATTAGAATATCATCTGACCATGAATCATCTGATTGCCAAAAATTTCAGCAAACACTGCCCACCTATGCTTCCAAGCATGTATTTATAATAATAATGGCTAGGGACTTGCTCCTTTAAAGGCAAAGCAGAGGTTCCCAGAAATAAATATGTTATCAGTGACCACATCCTCCCAAGTTTTTCTGCTTTTCTCCAGAGCTGCAGCATAGGCATATATGTGATTTAAGGATTATGTGTTCAACAGGGACACAACAGAATACAGGAGAAACCCAACCAGTATGCTGCAAGGACTAGATTTCTCCTAACGTTGTCTTCTTGAGTCATTGGACTATACGTGCTATCATTCTAAGATATCATGTGTATTGTAATCTAAAACAGCTGGAAGGCACCAAGTTACGGAAAGCTGTCCTAGAAGAACCTCACAAAAGTAATTCTCAGGCTGAGCCTCCTCTACTAGAGCAAATCCCTTTACAGAAATCTTTCTAGAACAGGGGTAGGAACCCTGGTGCTGTCTCAGTGATTTGAACTACAATCGCATTCACTCCAGCCAGCACAGCGAAGTTGTTGCAATAGGAGCTCTAGTCCCAGACCCTGAGGACCCCAGGTTGCCTGACCTCATTCTAAAGATTAAGAATCCAGTTCTTGGAAAATATTTGGATCAAGCCTTTAAGCTTCAACAAGTGAAATCCACGGCAGTTATTTTGTTGTTTTAAAACATTTAAACACCATGTGTGATGTTTGAACTCAGTATTGTAACTCTCAGAAAAACAACAACAAGAAGCATTGGTTGTGATGCCCTTTTAGAAAAGGTATGAACCGTTCTATGAATTCTGTGTTTCATTCATTTAATGTTTTAAGTATAATAGCTTTTGATAGAAAAAAACATGTCCACCCTTCTTTTAGTAGATGATACGTTATGAATTCTGTGTGCAAGTAATATTAATTGGGAATATTTTCCCACCTTTTCCTCAAAACTGATTTCATACATGCCATTCCCACCCACCCCGTTCTTTTCCTCTTGTATGTCTCTTTGAGGCTGCCCCCTCTCTTAGTTGGGCTTTCTAGTTTCATCACCTTGGTGCCAGTCCTTTTGTTGTGTTGTCCTTGGCAACACATGGCATTCCAGAAGTCAGGGGACATACCAGCCATCCTCCTGGCTTTCGATTCTGAAGGACTACGATCAGAGACCACCGTAACCGATTTGCATCTGGAAACGGAAAAGCAACGCATCTTCAGGTATTTGAGTTGACCCTCCATTTCCACGGATTCAAGCATCCACAGGTTGAAAATATTCAAAAATATATAAAATCCAAAAAGGAAACCTTGATTTTGCTATTTTATGTATGGGACACCACTTTACTATGTCGTTGCATTTAATTGGACTTGAATATCCACAGATTTTGGTATCCATGGGTTATGTCTGTCCTGGAACCAAACCCCAGCTGATAACAAGGGCCTACTGTATGTACATTCCCTTCATAGTAATCTATCTCCAAAATAAGATGAGCACCTTGTTTAAACTACATTTTTGCACTATGGAGTAGAACCCGGAGTGTATTCACTACACTATGCCCTGTCTTTATTACTGCAGTTCTTCTCAGTGGTAGACTTGCCAGTGATTGAGAACCATTGATTTAGGGGGGTTGCAGACTGCCAGAAATAGTGCAAATTGAGTTCACTTTTAGGGCTAGGGTTAGTTCTAGGGAATCATTGGAATTGTTGTTTTTTCTGAGACATTGAGCCTTCTCTGTCAGAGAGCTCTGGTGCCACAATAAACTACAGTTCCCATGATTTCCTAACCCTAACCCTAACCCTAAAAGTGGACTCAATTTGCACTATTTCTGGCAGTCTGCAACCTCCCCTTAGTTTAACCACTCAGAGAGAAAGCCTCAGTTTTAAAAATTAATATGGTTTTATTCCAATGCTTGTTATTAGCTCGGGGTATGTGTCACTTCCCTCTTCTAAACCTATGTCCCTTTCATATCATCATCATCATCATGATCATCATCAATATCATCACCATTGTTATTGACATTATCATTATTGTTGACTAATCAATAAATTTATTATTTGATTTACTCATTATCATTATTGTTCTTTAAGTCCTGGCTTTCCCCCAAAACTGGGACTCAAGACTGCTTACAAATGAAAATAAATTATACTCGTCCCTCCACATTTGCGGCTTTGACTTTTGCAGCTTTGATTATTCATGGATTTTATTAATATGTTCCCTCTAGGAATATCTTGGTCCTCCATTGCAACTCTATGGTCAACTTTAATCAAAAATTGCACTGGAGGGCCTAGAGATTCCTAGAGAGAAGACTCAACTAGGCATTTGTAGCTCCTCTAGCGCAACTCTATGGTCAATGTCTGGCAGATTTTTACCACATTTTACTGGAAGACCTAAAGACTCCTAGAGAGGTATTTTCTCGGGTAAAACATAGTGTTTTTGTTATTTGCCATTTTTCCACATTCACGGGGGTCCTGTGCCCCTAACCCTAGCGAATGTGGAGGAGTAATAATAATAATAATAATAATAATAATGTATATTTCCCGCCTCTCCCTACGGATCAAGGCGGGATGAGTGTACAATATTCCTAAAACATACAATAGGTCTATATTCAAATGGAATCCAGCTACCCAAAACATTAAAAAACTGTCCATATAATTAAAAATTATAGAAAGCCATTTTAAAGGGTGGGCACAGTTAAAGGCCAGTGTGTTGTTGTTGATGATGTTTGAGTTTTAGTGTTGGACTATGATTCTGAACACCAGGGTTCGAATCTCAGCTTGGAACAAGACACCAACAACACCTCGAGAAAACGGAAGCCTGTGACTAACATGGTCATTTTATATATGAAACCCACTGGGTGACCTTAGGCAAGTCACATTCTCTCAGCCTCAGAGGATGGCAATGGCAAACCCTCTCTGAAGAAACTTGCCAAGAAAACCCCATGACAGGTTGAAGTTGGAAATGACTTGAAAGCACACAACAAACAACCACAAATGATTTAAACAATTTTAAAAAAACCCGACAGTACAAAATGTATTTTTAACTGGATACCCAGGCAGTCAGTAATAGGAAAACCAGCAGTTTTGGAGGAAGGAGGTTTCCTGGTGTAAAGATAACCAACTGGACAGACAGAGCTTCACCACTGAAATTTCAGGTCCCTAACAGCTATGTAAAGCAGAGAAAAACTAGAATTTCTTTTTCTTGGTTAAAGTTGGCAAACATTGGCATTGGGTATTCATACAGCCAGGGCAGGTTCCTGTATCCTCCAATGGTCTTGATTAATCAGTGACAATACCAATTAATCCTCTGCCATCCCACTTTTCCAGCTACTTTCTAAAATGTCCCAGTTTCTCCCCCTCCCACTTTCCCCTTTTTCTCCTCTGCTTATTTCAGTTGCTGCAAACGGAGTCCAAAAGGAGGTGGCATTCAATTAATTAAGCAGGGATTGAGCAAGTCACACTCTCTCAGCCCCAGGGGATGGCAATAATAATAATAATAATAATAATAATAATAATAATAATAATTTATATCCCGCTTATTGACAAACAATCCAAGTGTCAAAGGCAAACCCTCTCTGAAGAAACTTGCTAATAAAACCCCATGATAGGTTCATTTTAGGATTGCCATAAGTTGGAAACAAAAGCACACAACAAGATTTATGTATTTATTTATTTAAATTAGATTTAAATGTAATCATCATCTCTAAATCCCTCCCTACAATAGTATCTTATAATTGCAACACAAATACAGAGTTATTATACTGAGGTACGGGGGGGGGAAATGTAGAGTCTTTCCTTACATAGCACCTAGTTGCACCTTACATCTAACATAATTCTACAACATTCTGTAGCAATTATAAAAAAGATACACATTACTTTCCTTCGTACTTTATACATTGATCTATCTACATACATGTTCATGTGCTCATATTTATTTGGTTATTTATTAATGCTGGATGCATTAAAGAAAATAATCACTGTCTGTGTCTTATGTGGTATTTATTTATCCTTCCTAAATGATGGTCCGTTTGGTGTGATCTCATCCTTTTACTTTTTGCATTTCTCTCTTAAATGTACAGTCGTCTCTCCCCGTACGCAGAGGATCTGTTCTGGACACACATATTTGAAATGTCCAATCCAGCCCCGAATTAGCCATGAGCTTTGTAGTTTTTAACATCATCTTATCTCCTACACTGCGAAATACAAAAAATGTGAATATTCAAGCCCCATTGAGTATAATGGCAGCACACTCTCATGTGTGCCATTTTGTCGCTCCGGCCTTACCATCCGCAGAAACTCAAAACCGCGAACACGGAGGGACGACTGTAACTCTAATGTCGCTTCAAGCTTTATTTCATAGAATCATAGAATCCTAGAGTTGGAAGAGACCCCAAGGGCCATCCAGTTTAATCCTATTCTGCCATGCAGGAACTAAAAATCAAAGCATCCCCGACAGATGGCCATTTGATTTTGTACAGTTCCCTTAAGATGTTATTTTCTTTATAGTTGATATTTAGTTTATATTTTTAATTTTTACAAACAACAGGGAAGAGGAGAGAAGGGGGAGGAATCTTTCCCTTCCCAGGAGGCTCAGGCAAAAGCAAACTCCTGCAGCCTCTTTCTGTCTTTTCTCATTCATAACTTTTGAAAACCCATCTTGACCAGACTCTGATGTTGCCTGGACACACATGTCTCAGTTTTCATCTCTGAAATGTTGGAGGGGACCCCAAGTGAGAATTGCAACCCTTCTAAACTTTCAGATCTGTGAGTTTTAAAGGATGGGTCCAGATGCCTCCTTTCCTCCATCCTCTCCTTTAGACTTTCTCCTGCACACTTTTCAGTTTTCCCCTATTACCAGAGGCTCCAAAAGGGTTAAAAGCACTGAGCTCTCTTTGCTAGAAGGAGTCAGTGTGGAAAGAAAGGATGCACAGCTGGTTTCTGCTTCCTTCCCTCCATCACTTAGTTGTTATATTTCTTTTCTCAGCCTGGATCAGGAAACCTCTGCAGAGGTGCTACAGGTTGCAAAAAGGATTGCAATGCAAGCAGAAGGTGAGCTTGAAGGAAGATGGCTGTGTAAGTGAGTGTAAGAGATTTGGATGCAGAGAAAATGCAAGAAATGGCAGGAAGAGAAATGCAAGCCATGCTTTGGAGAGAAGGAAGAGCAGGCTTTGCAAAAGGTAGGGCATACTAAAAAAAATGGCAGTACTTGCCCATAGGGAAACCACACTTGCCCATAGAGGATCATCGGACACTACTTGCTCATAGAGATACATAGGAGAATACTTGCCCATAGGAAAACATAGGAGAAAATTTACCCATAAGGAAGCATTGGAAATTCCTTGCCCATAGGGAAACATTCCTTGCCCAATGTCTCCCTATGGGCAAGTATTCTCCAGTGTTTCCCTATGGGCAAATATTCCCTAATAATAATAATAATAATAATAATAATAATAATAATAATAATTTATATCCTGCCCCACTGCAAAACAATCGAGGCGGCTCACAACATTAAATCATAACAAAGGTAAGTATTCCCCTATGTTTCCCTATGGACAAATATTCCCCAATGCTTCCCTATGGGCAAGTATTCTCAAATGTTCCTCTATAGACAAGTATTCTCCAATATTTTTCTATGGGCAAGTATTCTCCTATGTATCCCTATGGGCAAATATTCCCCTATATTTCCCTATGGGCAAGTATGTTTCCCTATGGGCAAGTATTCCCCTATGCTTCCCTATGGGCAAATATTCTCTAATGTTTCCCTATGGGCAAGTATTCTCCTGTGTATGTCTATGGAGAAATATTCCTTTATGCTTCCCTATGGGCAAGTATTCTCCAATGTTTCCCTATGGGCAAATATTGTCCTATGTTTTCTATGGGCAAGTTTTCTCTAATGTTTCCCTATAGGCAAGTATTCTTCTATGTATCCCTATGGGCAAGTATTCGCCAATGATTCTCTATGGGAAAGTATGGTTTCCCTATGGGTAAGTACTGTCATTTGTTTTAATACCTCCCACAAAAGGTGTGTGTGTCCTTTGGCTTCCCCTTTTCCTCCAGAGATGTCCCAGTTTCACCAAAATGTCCCCACCAGAGCAAAGCAATAAGGTAAGCAGTCAGAAAAAAAATGGCTCTAGCCTCATCTGCACTGCAGAAGTAATGCAGTTTGATATTGCTTTAAGTGCCAGGGCTCAATGTTATGAGATTCTTGGATTTGTAGTTGTTGAGGGATACTTAGCCTTCTCTGTCAGAGAGCTCTGGTGCCCCCACCAACTACAAATCCCAGGATGGAGCCATGGCAGTTGAAGCAGGGTCAAAACTATAATTTCTACAGTGCAGGCTGTGATAAAGCCATGTTGCTGTTGTTGGGTTCCTTCAAGTCATTTCCAACTTATGGTGATCCCCAAGGTGAGCATGTCACAGGATTATCTTGGCAAGATTTGTCCAAAGGGGGCTTGTCTTTGCCATCCTCTACGGCTGAGAGAGTGTGACTTGACCGGGATCACTCGGTAGGTTTCAATGGCTGAGTAGGGATTTGAACCCTGGTCTCCAGAATCCTAGTCCAATGCTTAGACAACTACATCATGCTGAGAGGAAATGACCCCCAGATGCAGCAAGTGATAGGTGAATTTTGAAGTACGTGAAATAAATAGTAACCATTAAAGCATCATTAAATATTTCCTTGGCTCAGGGTGCAACTACACTGTAGAAATGATGAATCTGACAGCACTTTCTGTTGCTCTGTCCTATGGAATCCTGGGATTTGTAGTTTTACAAGGTCACAATCTCACCCTGTATGCCCATTGGATATTCTCTCTGGAGCCAGTGGGAGTTGTAGTCTAACATCTCAAGAGAGGG
>CM034703.1:324975944-324987453 GCA_020142125.1 Phrynosoma platyrhinos
TTTTATATTTTGAGCCACCTTGGGTCCCTTTTGGGAGAAAGGGGACATAGAAAATAATTAAATAAATAATAAATACACACTGTAGAAATAATCCAGATTGTGACTGCTTTAACTGCCCTGGTTAAGTGCTAGGGGACTCTGGGAAATATAGTTTTGTCAGACATTGAGCCTTCTCTGTCAGAGAGCTTTGGTGTCACCACAATCTACAATTCCCAGAATTGAACCAGGGTGGTTAAAGTGGTCTCAAACTCGATTATTTCTGCAGTGTGTTTTGGACCTTAGTAACATATGTATGTATGCATGTGTCTTATGTGTTCACATACCTCTTTTTGGATAGGGCTTGGGGGCTGTGTCTTTCCAGTGATTTCCAAACTCTGGTCCTCCAGTTGTGGACTTCAGCTCCCAGAAGCTTCAGCCATCTTGGCCAATAGTCTGGGATTCTGGGAGCTGAAGTCCAACACACCTGGAAGGCCAGAGTTTGAGAATCAATGCTAGCTTTTTGTTCCTTGTCTAAAATCTCCTCTTCCCAGCAGCTGTTTTGCTGAAGATGGGACATTGCTGCTTACTGGGAAGGATGGAAGGGAGATAATTCCAAGGATAAAGATGCTGTGGTCTCTTAGGGGAAGAAAAGGTTTCCTCATTTCCATTCACCTTGAAGCTGAGACTGGCTGCTTCTTGATTGTTTGAATTCCCATCCTTCCTTATCATTAGGCAGCAGATGTTATAGTCCTTCTTGGGGCTTTGACAGCTTCCAAGGCTGGGAAAGGACGAAAAGAGGAGAGGACAAGGGACAGATGTAGGATCTCAGCCATTGACATGTAGGATCTTAAAATATACAGAAGTGTTGGATATTTTCTATAAGCTACATCATGACCCACATGTTGTTGTTGTGTGCCTTCATGTCTTTCCAACTTTTAACAACCCTAAGGCAAACTTATAAAGGGATTTTCTAGGCAATTCTCTTCAGAGGAGGTTTGCAATTGCCTTCCTCTGAGTCTGGGAGTGTGACTTGCCAAAGGTCACCCAGTGGGTTTCGTGGCTCAGCAGGGATTCGAACCCTGGTCTCCAGAGTTGTAGTCCAACGCTCAAACCATTATGCCTTCCTGGTTTTCACACTGTTATTCACAGATGCAGAAAAAATAGCATGTCTCGGCTATATCAGAGCCCAGCCACCAGTTTAGCTCATGCCACTTTTCTTTTCCAGTGCAATGGCATCACTGACTCAATCTCGGTCCACCCTTCTTTGCAATGGAGAAGAAAGAGCTGCCATTCAGCCCACTCAGGTAAGGAAGGAATCCTCTTGGAGGTAGCACCTGTAAGCAGGGGCTGTTTCCTTTGGGTTGAGAGAAGGGGAGGGGAGAGAGTCTGAATTGCTTTTGGGATTGCGATATATCAGGGTGACCCAAGAGATGCACCTGAATGGAGTGTGTTCTTCCTCCTTTGTTGACAGAAGGAAAGATTTCAAAGATATAGCTGTGTTAGTCTGTAGAATCAGTATGTAGAGAGATCTTGTAGCACCTTTGAGATTATGTTGCCAACTTCTTTATTTCAGTTTGCCTCAAAGGTGCTACAAGATCTCTCTACAGAAGGAAAGGAGTGGGTTTGAATTCCTTTGGGGGCTATAGGACATTTGAATGACCCAAGTAAGAAGGCATATCCAGGAATAGCCATGCTGGCCTTATAGCAAAGTACAATATCATCCAAAATCTACAAAATAGTTATACCTTTATTGAGCCAACCAAAATGTCCATTATACATGTTGCAAGCTTTCAAAGCTCCACTGGCTTCTTCTTATACCCTTCATTCACTTTCCTGTACCATCTGAACCGAGGATTACAACATCTTGACCATGACTAATATGGTCACTCTTTCTTTCTTTCTTTCTTTCTTTCTTTCTTTCTTTCTTTCTTTCTTTCTTTCTCCTGTATGATTTTTAACACCTTTGCCTGATGAAGAAGCCAGTGGAGCTTCAAGAGCATGCAATATGTGTGCATGTTGGTTGGCCCAATAAAGGCTATCACTGTTTTATGGATTTTGGATGATATTGTACCAAGTAAGGCTGTAACATGTAAACTCCCCTGCCCCAATTGCTCCACTGGCTGCCAATCAGTTTCAAAGCACCAGCTATGACAAAGTCCTACACAGCTTGGGTCTAGGATATCTGAAGTATAATATCTCCCAAAGTGTGCCTGCTTGAGCTCTTAAGATCTCCAGAAGAAGCCATTATCTCAGTCCCACTTCCTTCCCTGGCTCATCTAATGAGTACAAAGAACGGATGTTCTTGGTGGCTGCTCCCGGACTTTGGAACTCCCTCCCCAGAGAGGCTCCTTCTTCCTCTATCTATTCCAGTGGTAGGCAACCTTTTTGAGCTGGGGGCCAGTCCCCCGAAGTTGTTCTTCCGGTGGGCTGGGGGGGGAGAATGGCAGCACGCGTGCGCGCAACCCCTCGCGTGTGCTGCCGCTGCCGCCACATACTCCTGCGCATGCACAAACGCGTCACGGCCGCCATTTTGGAAAACAAAATGGCGTTCACGACATGCGCGGCTGTGTGGTGACTGAAACGCGCGGCAGCGGTGGCAGGGGTCCACGGGGGCTGGTAAGCGTTGGGCCCTAGGCCGGAATTGATTCCAATGGGCTTTTAATGTTTTATTGGTTTTTGTATCCTGTCCTTTAATTATTATTAAATTATTTAATTTTCTAGACTGTTTTCTTTTTAAAATAACTTTTATATGTACAGTATGTAGAATTCAGAGACATAGCCATGTTATCAGTATGCAGAGGGATCAGTAATATCAGTATGCAAAGGGATCTTATACCACTTTTGAGATTAACTGAGCACCAGTTCACTCCATGCATCTGAGAAAGTACACCAAGTTTGCAAAAGCTTATGCCAATGGTTTCACTAGGATTGGCATCAGTAGATGCAGTATCTCATGGTGTCACCTTCCCCCTGCCATATTGACCTTCTCCTATACCACACAATACAGAATCCGTAGTAAGGTTGTGTTACTCATAGTCATTTCCATATATCACTGAATGTAATAGCAATAGTTGTGACATAAACAACTAGGGAAATTATACCTTTAAATTACAATGTCATATGCACAGCCTAAGTGTATATACATGTACATAGTTTCATGTAGTTAACGTGAAAATTTGTTAAGATGTGATGTTTTAAAGAAAATGTTAAATGTTTTTTACATTTTAAATTTTTATTTTTATTTTTATTTTTTAAATCTGGGGCCTCTTTTCTCCTCCACTGAGCCTCGACTCACTTACATAATCTCTTCAGCATTTTAAAAGCTCACAGGCAAACAGCCCATTTCTGCCGAAAAGTAGATGTTTGGGGAGCAGTGGTATCACTCCCCCTTCGGGTGTCACCTGGTGTGGACCGCAGTCCCCTAGTAATGCCCATGGATTATGTGGCAACTTCTTTTGCCAGTTAGTCTTAAAGGTGCTATAAGATCCCTTTGAATACTTTTGTATGTATATTACTGATGTCTTTGTATGTTTTTAATTTGTTCTGGTTTTAATATTCTGTAAGCTGCCATAATTCCAAAAGGCAGAATACAGTGCCCCCGCCCCCGTCCCCGATATCCACAGATCTTGTATTCATGAATTCAACCATCCATGGCTTGAAAATATTTTTTAAAAATAAATAAATCCAAACAGCAAGCCTTGATTTTGCCATTTTACATAAGGGACACCATTTTACAATGCCATTGAATATAACAGGACTTGAGCATCCACGGATTTTGGTATCCACTGGGGATCATGGACCCAACCCCAGTGGATGCCAAGGGCACACTGTATAACTTGATTGCAAAGGGATCTTGTAGCACCTTTGAGACTAACTGAGCAGAAGACATTGTAGCATAAGTTTTTTTTTTGACTTGGGACTGAAATAGACAGCCTGGAAGGGGCAGTGTGAAGCCGCCGCACCCGAAGATGGGTTGGGACCGTGGCAGCCACACGCCGCAGCTCCAATTCGCCACAGCGCTGGCCAAAAAAAGAGCGGTTTTCAACCGTTCCTTTTTCAGCCATGGAAAAGCCACCTTTAGTGGCTCTTCTGAGGCCCCACTGCAACTTCACAGCATGTTGGCGGCTTGTAACGTGTGCTCTGGGTGCCTTCAGGGCATCATGGGGGCATGTGGCATATGCACGCTACACCCCCAAGCCACCCGCAGCCATCCTGAAGATGACTTTTAGTGCCAGTCTATACTAGCCCACAGTCTACATCCTCACATGCATGGGATGAACAGTGATGAAGTAGACTTTAAGTCTACAAAATCTACAACTTGTTTCTTTTAGTTAGTCTCAAAGGTGCTACAAGATCCCTTTTCACATTGATGTTCCAGACTAACACAGCTGTGTCTCTGTATAACTGGAGAAGGAGGAGGAATCATCTTCCCCATGGTTAGCCATTTTCTCCACAGAACTGTCCAAGGATCACTTTCCATGTAAACTGGAAGAAAAAAGTGTGTGTGTGTAGAGATTAATCTCAGAATATAGGACAGAGCTGGGCAACTGTGGCTCTGTGGACATTGTTGGCCTACAGCTATCAAGCCAAGATAACCAATAGTGCAAGACAATGGGAACTGCAATCCAAGAACATTTGGAGAGCCAGATTCCCCCACCCCAATACAGGAGGATGTATTAAAAGGAGATGATTTCAGAATAAGGAATCTTGGTTTCTTCTTCCAGGGGCAAGTGACCTTTGAGGAGGTGGCCATATATTTCTCCTGGGGAGAGTGGGATATCCTGGATCCAGCCCAAAGAACACTCTACAAGGAGGTCATGCTGGAGAACTACAAAAATGTGACCTCTCCTGGTAAGGACCCTTTTTCTTAGTTGATATATGCCAAAAGAATAAAATGTAAAATGCTCTTTGGGAGATAGGATTCTTCCAGATTAATCATTTTTCAGAGATGTGAGATAATGCCTTACTGTTCTCCTTCTACTGTATTCCATGTTTCCTAAATTGGTGTGGAGAACTCTTCTTACAGCATATAATCATACTGTGTAATGTGGTGATGGCTTTCAGCCTAAACAGATGTAAAAAGTATGTAGGGCTAGCAGACAAATTCCTGGAAAATTGGAGATGTAAAATTTCTGTTTTGTTTTGGGTTTTTTATTGAAACTTTAATATTAAATCAAAAGATAGATACACACCAACACCAGAAAAGAGAAAAAATCAAATTACTACTAATGCCAGCAGACATTAACTAACACATACTAATATACACACAGTAAACATACTGACAGTAAACACAGTAAAAGACTTCCAGCTTTCTTCTGCTGCAGTCATTAATTTAACCTTCCACATTTCCTCTTAAAAGGCTACGCAGTTAGATAAAATCTACCTTAATTTTTCTAATCCATAAACTCTGATCTTAGCTTTTAACTAACATACAATTCTTACCTTATTTTAACATCAATTATTAAAACCATTGTATCCCACTGCTCTGTTGTACATATTCTATAAATAATTTTCATTCTTTCAAGACACCATTTATAGATTCGTCTCTAATCAGATGCATCAGTTTCTCCATCTTCACAAATTGTGGAACATTTCTGGTTGAAGCTATAGGAGAAAAATAGGAGCACGGTGGCTCAGCAGTTAAGTTGTTGACTCTGACGATCACAAAGTCAGCGGTTCGAGACCTAAACACTGCATAACAGAGTGAGCTCCTGTCACTAGTCCCAGCTTCTACCAACCTAGCAGTTCGAAAGCATGTAAAAGAGCAAGTAGATAAACAGGTATCACTTTGGTAGTAAGGTAACAGTGTTCTGTGCAGTCATGAGGAGGACCACATGATCATAGAGTTGTCTTTGACAATGCTGGTTCTTCAGCTTAGTAACGGAGATGAGGACTACCCCTTACAGTCAGACACGATTTCACAAGCACGTTAACCCCCCCCCAGGGGGGGAATTTTTTCACAGATTTTGTTTCAAAAGGGAGGATAGTATTCTCAGTCAACCTGTTACTTTATGAATATAAAATATCTTGGCCAAGATCTAGTATCATCAGGTATAACTATGGTGATGGAGCTGTGTTGTCATAGCTACATCTGATGATTCCACTTGTCTCCCACCAAAAAAAAAACAGGTGGATTTTGGGAGTCATATTTATTTGTTAACATTAATGTGAATCCTCAGCAGTTGCAAGATAATAAATCCAGTTTACACCCATGAAAAAAGCTTTTGTTTATGGAGTACAGATTCAGTCTTGCTTAGCTTCGCACAAGAAGGGTTTTGGATTTTGGAAAATTTGCATATACAGAATGCAATATGGAGATGGACACAAGTCTAAACATGAAATTATTTATGTTTAATATGCACCTTATAAACAGGCTGAAGTAGTTTTATACATAATATTTTTAATAATTTTGTACTACACTTGATCTTAGCCAAAAGGCCGAGAAGCGATTTAATATTTTAAATAATTTTGTGCATGAAATAAAGTTTGTGTACACTGAACCATGAGAAAGCAAAGGTGTCACTATTTCAGCCACCCATGTGGAGAATGTTGGAGCATTTTGGAATTCTGGATAAGGGAGACTCAACCTGTATCTTGAATTTCGGAATTCCAGATAAGTGAAACTCAACCTGTATACATATGCGAAATGATAACCAGGTCAGTAACTCAGTTTCATAAGTAAAGGGGAAAAAAAAAACCTTTAACCTTGTAGACTGTGTGGATTCTTCTTTCAAAGTGCATTGAGGAATTTTTAAAAAAACTTTCACCAGTCTCCACTTTTCTTATGATTTCCCTTCTGATAGCCAAACTGAGACCTATACTTCTTTCACATGCTGGGGGTAGCTGGTGAGCCGTGCTTCTTGCTCTCCCCCTTTACTTTTTGTTGTTGTTGTTGTTGTTAATGCCTACTCAGTAAGTGATTCTGGAGCCAGCTACTGCTTAAATTGCCTGTGATTGGCATGCACACATGGCAAAAGTAGGATTGGCTAGAGCAGAATCCCATTCTGTTCCAACTCATAATACTCCAGGTTGTCCGCATGAGGTGATCGCTTCACTATCTCTAATGGTAGGGCCATCACTGGTGGATTTGTTCTTTCTCTTTTCTTGATTTTTGGGAGGAGGCTAAAGCAATGAATGAGACAAGAATGCCAGTATATTTTGTAGTCACTATCCCGTCTCTTTTTGTTTAAAGAAGTCCCCAAACCTGAGCTGGTGTCTTGGCTGGAAGAAGAAGATTCATTTGTCCAATTTTCCAAGGAAGAAGAGACATTGGCAAGAGAGAAAGAAGCAGAAAAGGGCACTCCTTGGGATCAAAGAGGATCCCAAACCGTTATAGAGGACCAACTAAATGACAAGAGGAGAAAATCTTTTGCAGTTAAGTGCAGTGGCATCCATGAAGTCCCAGTCCATCAAGATCACAAAAGCAAGCAAGGGAAAATTTCCCCAGAATGTGGGGAAATGCTCCAAGGTCAACCTTCCTTACGTAGACATTACAAAAATCTCACAAGGGAAAAAACTTTTGATGGTATGAAATGCACCCAGAGTGAAGTCCTTTCAGTACGTCAAATAATTCACAAAAGTGAGAAAACATACAAATGTACAGAATGTGGGATGAGTTTCAACTGGAGGCACTGTCTTGTTTCACATCAGAGAACCCACACAGGCGAAAAACCATATCAGTGCATGGAGTGTGGAAAGAGCTTCAGACAGAAAACACATCTTACTTTACATCAGAGAACCCACACAGGGGAAAAACCATATCAGTGCACAAAGTGTGGAAAGAGCTTCAGCAGTAGTGCAAACCTTAATAAACATCAAAAAACTCATATGGAAGAGAGACCATATAAATGTATGGAGTGTGGAAAAAGCTTCAGTGCAAGCTGGAACCTTACTGTACATCAAATAAACCATACAGGAATAAAACCATATAAATGCACAGATTGTGGAAAGAGCTTCAGTCAAAGTCATCAGCTTACTTCACATCAAAGAAGTCATGGAGGTCAAGAAATGTATGAATGCATAGAGTGTGGAATGAGTTTCAATTCAAGGCAATGCCTTATTTCTCATCACACAGTCCATACTGGTGAGAAACCGTATCAGTGCACAGAGTGCGGAAAATTCTTCAGGAGGGGTACACACCTTACTTTGCATCAAAGAATCCATACTGGAGAGAAACCATATAAGTGCACAGAATGTGGAAAGAACTTCAGTCAACTTGCACACTTTAAATCACACCAAAGAACCCACACAGGGGAGAAAACATATGAATGCATAGAGTGTGGGATGAATTTCACTTGGAGGCACTGTCTTATTTCACATCAGAGAACCCATACAGGAGAGAAACCGTATAAATGCCTGGAGTGTGGAAAGAGTTTTAGACAGAGTACACACCTTACTTTGCATCAGAGAACACATACAGGGGAAAAACCATATAAATGCATGGAATGTGGAAAGAACTTCAGCAGTAGTGCAAACCTTAGCAAGCACCAAAGGACTCACATGGAAGAGAAACAGTACAAATGTGTGGAATGTGGGAAAGGTTTCAGTGCAAGCTGGAACCTTACTATTCATCAAAGAACCCATACAGGGATAAAGCCATATAAATGCAAGGAATGTGGCAAATGTTTTAGTCAAAATCAACAACTTATTTCTCATCAGGGTAGCCACAAAGAACCAAAACAATATGAATGCATAGAGTGTGGAAGGAGTTTTAGTTCAAGGCAATGCCTTATTTCACATCATATAATCCATACAGAGGAGAAACCATTTCAGTGCATAGAATGTGGGAAAAGCTTTAGGAGGAGAACACACCTTACTTTACATCAAAGAATCCACACAGGAGAGAAACCATATAAATGCACAGAATGTGGAAAACACTTCAGTCAATATGCGCACCTTGTATCACATCAAAGAACCCACACAGGGGAGAAACCATAAAAATGCATGGAGTGTGACAAGAGCTTCAGCCAAAGTCACCATCTTACTTCACATATGCGAACTCACTCGGGATAAACCTTTTGAATGACTGAGTGTAGAAGAGGTATCAGTCTTCGCTGAAGATATTTCATACCTAGTAATCCATAGTTTGGGGACTCTGCATTGTTACTTTAAAAAAAATCCTATTCTTACATTTCTGTGCCTTAGTTTTATCATGTTAATAATAATTTGTACCCCACCTCTCCCTGTTGAATTTATGCCATATATAAACCAAGACTTAACAACAACAAAAAATCAAAATACACATCATGGTGATACCTTTATTAGGCCAACCAAAGCAAAATAATGTACCCTAGGTTTTAAAGGACACTGGCATCCTCATCAGGCAAAGATGCTACAATCATAAATTAGAAGAAACAGGGTCACAGACCTGCATCTTGTTTAAGATCTTTGCTTAACTTGGTTTTTAAGGTGGTCTTGGCAATACAAGGAGTGTGGACAAAAACAGTAAAGGCCAAGTAATAAAATGCTTGTCTCCAAAGCAACAACAAAATGATTTTTGGGAGGCCATCTCTGTCTAAACTGTTTTGTCGGCAAGTGCAATAGGTCTGTTAAGAAGTTTTCCACGATCACATCTGGAGATAAGGTGTCATAACAGATAAAACTTTGCAATGAAAGGAAATTCAGATTGTTTTACCTTTGTTGGAGATAAAAACCTGAGGGAGGGAGTCCCTCTCCAAGACTTACATAATCAGTGCAACATGTGTAACATTCTACAATATATACTTTGTTATTTGCGTTATTTTTGGGATGTATTATGCTAGCAAGCATATTAAAGGCCTGAAATATGGCAGCTGTTCTACCTCAAACAAAATAAACTGAGAGAAAATGTTCCAACAGGTAAACAATCTGAATTAGCAGAAGGTGAAAACCATTATCACAATTGAAATTTTGGTTTGGGTTTGGCAAGGTATGCTGTGTGTACATGAGGGTCTCATATGTATGTGACAAAGAGCATTATCGCATGAGAAAACGAATGGAAATAGTGCCAGAGAATAAGCACCTTTCTCCATGCCTTCCTGCATGAAGTTGTAGCGCTTCAGTTCTCTTCCTGTGGGAGATGGTCATGAAAGCATATCTTTTTTGAAAATGATTTTTCTGGCTAGAAAAAAAATATTTACTTTGATTACCATCTACAGGAAGAGAACTGAAGTGCTACGACTTCATGCAGTAAGGCATGGAGAAAGGTGCTTATTTTCTGGCACTATTTCGATTTGTTTTCTCATGTGATAAAGCTTAAAGAATGAGTACATGTCATGGAAGCCCAGCTAGTGGGGAAAAAGAAAAACCCTGACCAAATGGAAAGTAAAATGAAGGAATCAAGCATCATGTTTGAGACAGGATGATTTATTTTAGCATGAGCATTCATTGATATCAAGCCATTCTTCAGATTGATATTAAAACTATTCTGAAATAAATCAGTTAGTCTCAAAGGTACTGCTTGAATCCTTCATTCTCCCCTTCCCTTATTATTCTGAAACATTGTCACAGATATATCTTTGAAAACAATCTGGCCAGAAAAAGGGGGAAAGTGAGCAATTAGAAAAATGGATATTAGCAGGGGAGCTCTTGAAATGAGTGTCCCAAATCCAAAACAAGTGAGTTAAGTACTTTGAGAGAGGACATGTAAACAACAATGTGAGACTCAACATCTGGAATCCATGATCAGAGGGACCAAAACAATCTGGCTGAAACTGATTAGTTGTCATACGGACATCCCATATTATGAGCATGGATATCTTGTTTTGATAGAATTACAAGCTTGGTAGATGAAAGGAAGAACCTAGGATGCAGTGGCTCAAGTGGTTCAGACGCTGACTGTAGATTGCAAGATTGGCAGGTTGGCAGTTCAAGGTCCAGGTGCCACATGATGGGGTGCGCTTCTGTCACTAGTCCCAGAGTCTGCCAACCTAGCAGTTCGAAAGCATGCAAATGCAGGTAGATAAATAGGTACCACTTCAGTGGGAAGGTAAACGGCGTTCTGTGCAGTCATGCTGGCCCCACGATCACAGAGTAGTCTCTGACAACGCTGGCTCCTTGGCTTTGTAACGGAGATGAGCATCACCCCCTACAGTCAGACACGACAACCTTATCAATGGGGAATACCTTTATCTAGATGAAAGGAATGCTGTGGATGTAGCTTATCTTGATTTCATTAAGGTCTTTGACAGGGTCTCCCATATAATCTTGCAAAAAAAAAAAATCCTGGTAAAATGTGGACTAGACAATGCTACTGTTAGGCAAATTTGTCATTGAGTGACTGACCAAACCCAAAAGGTGCTCAGCAATGGCTCCTCTTCTTCATCCTGGAGAGAAGTGACCAGTGGGGTGTCCAGTGGGGTTCTGTCCTGGGCCCAGGGCTATTCAACACCTTTATCAATGACTTGGATGAAGGTATAGAGGGCATGCTTATCAGCCTATGGCTGTTACCTGTCAGCCATGTTCTTGGGGAGATACAAATCATCTTGCAACAATATTCCTTTTGTTATAAACTGTATGATGTTCTAATAAAGTGTATTTAAACACCTTAGAT
>CM034703.1:325058349-325068542 GCA_020142125.1 Phrynosoma platyrhinos
TGTGTACCATGCCCAGGGCCACTTCCTTGGCTACAGACTGTACATAACCCAAAATGCATCACTTAGTATTGTCCTTCCCCTCAACACTTTCTCATTTTCCCCTGTTGGAAGAGGGGTTGTCTTATACGGCGAATATATCCAAAACTCTATATTTTAACTGGAAAGTTGGGGGTCATCTTATACACCGGAAAATATGGATATAAATACAGTGGGCCCTCCACATTTACTGGGGTTAAAGTAGGAAAATGGCAAATAAAAAACCTATCCTTTTTTTAAAAAAAATCTGAGAGAATGCCTCTTTAGGACTCACTAGGTCCTCCAGCACAACTCTATAGTCAATATCAGTCGGAGGTCAACCATAGAATTGCACTGGAGGACCTACAAATGCCTAGAGAAGTGTTTTCTCTAGGAATTTCTAGGTCCTACAGCATGACTCTATGATCAACTTCCAGCAAAGTCACTCTGGAGGACTTAAGAGAACATATTAATCAAATCCATGAATTAAATCACAAAAGTCAAAGCCGCAAAGGCAGGTGGACGATTGTAAACTGTAGCCCTTCTTTGATGACATGTCTGCGTTGCCTTCAGCTCTCAGATCCAAAGCTGTACATTTTCTTGAAAAAAAAGTTTTGGGGAGTCTGAATTAATTGTAGACTTATTAATAGCTGCCTAAGTGTGCCTTTTAGTCACTGGGGACTGGACAAAGAAGCATGGCATTTATGGCGGGGAAATTAAGACTTTATAGACTCTGAGAAGACAGCCATGTTGTAGATCTACAGTTGGAATGATAGGGTTCAATATTAAACTGATCTGTATATGTTTTTGAATGTAAAAATACAGAATTGGAAATTCAGGTTAAAGTGTGTTTGCTTATCTAATGCTATTATTAATAAAATAGGAACAATGGGGGGAGCACTGTGTAAGGCATAAGCAATCTTGTCTTGGCAGTTTTCCATCATGCAGTCCAACTGAATGTTCATGGATTGTGTAATTTCCATATTTATTTATGTGTTTATTTGTCACTTTTCTCCCAAAATTGGGACTCAAGGTGGCTCCCAATTTAAAATCAAAATACACATAAACACATACAAACAGGTGAACATCTGCAGATTCTACAGAAAATGTAAAACTAAATAGTTATTGTTGTTCTGTGCCTTCAAGTCGTTTCCAACTTATGTGACCCTAAGGCTCTACGATATGTTTATCATAGGGTTTTCTTGGCAAGATTTGTTCAGAGGTGGTTTGTCATTGCCTCCCAGTGGCTGAGAAAGTGTGACTTGCACAAAGTCATCCAGTGGATTTCATGGCTGAGCTGGGAACCAAACCCTGGTTTCTAATCACAGTCCAACACTCAAAACACTACATCATACTAGCTACCAAACTAGACAGAAGGTAATCTAAATGCAGTGTTAGATAGTGGAGTGGTTCTGGAATGAGAATTTGTGTGAACTTCTTGGGTTCTTGGGACTGTAACTCCCAGCATTCTTTACCATTGGCTATGCTCACTAGGATTGCTGGATGTTGCTGTCTTAACAATTTGCAGAGGACCACACAATTCCCACCTCTGGTTTAGGTATTTGGCTAAGACAGAAGTGATTTGGGTTCAAATTCCCACTCACCATGGGTCAGTCACTTTCACAACCGACCTGTTAGGGTTGTTGTGAAGATTAAAATGGAGAGAACTACTGTGTGTGCTCCCTTGCGCTAAGGCAGGATAACTATACAGTAGGCTCTCCACATTTGCTGGGGTTAGGGGCACAGGACCTCTGTGAAAGTGGAAAAGCTGAAAATAAGAACAACCTCTTTTATCTGCAAGACTACCTCTCTAGGAATCTCCAGATCTTCCAGCACAACTCTGTAGACAACATCTGCAAAAGTTGACCATAGAAACATGCTGGAGGACCTACAAATGTTTTCTCTATTGATCTTTAGATCCTCCAGTGCAAATCTATGATCAATTTCCAGCTGAATTTTTCTGGAGCACCTAGAGTAGGAGTCAGCAACCTACGGGCCGCACTCGGCCCGCCAACCAACCCCCACTGCCGACCCCTGCCACCACGCGCGTTGCGGCCACCATTTTGTTTTCCAAAATGGCAGCTGCTGCTCATTTGCACGTGCACAGGAGTACTGCGCATGTGCAAACAAAATGGCTTCTATGACGCGTGCTGCAGTGGCAGCACATGCAGCGGGGGGGCTGCGCGCGCATGCGTGAGCTGCCATTTCCACCCCCGCCGGCTCAGGTGTAAATAAATCTTGCCAACCCCTGACCTAGAGACTCCTAGAGAGAACATATCAAATCCATAAATAACCAAATCCTCAAAAGTCAAAGCCACAAATACGGAGGAATGACTGTATAACAAATTAAGATGAGTGGGTGAAGAAAGAAACCTCTAATTCCCTTGTCACTCATGCTATTTTGTTGTTGTGTTTCTTTCTAGGATTTAGACAACCCTGAATGCAGGTGAGTTATAGTTTAATTTCACTAGTCCTTCCTACAGCATGTAATCAGTTTGGGAAAGTTGTATTTTTCAGGGCATGCAAGTTACTTGTCGCAACTAAGTTGTTCCTGTTACTTGTTGCAGTGAATTGCAAGGGTGAAAAAGTAACTTGTTGTGAAACCTGAACTGTTGCTTATAACTTTTGCTGTTCCTTTCCTTTATTATTATTTTTTTTTAAAGGCAGAAAACTTGAAAAATCCTGCCAAATGTCTTTTCAAAAGCCCCTTTCAGGGCTGTTCTGGATTGCCTTGTAGAAGGATGAGTTCTCACGATAAACCTACTTGGATTTTGCCTGTTGTTAACTGTCTCCACATCGATTGGTTCTATTATTTTTGATTGGCGTTTGCAGTGATTGCAGCCCATTTTCCAGATGGGTAGAGTCACCAAATTCTCCAGTGGCACAAGACCAAATACGAGTGGTTTGTGCATTGGTCTTGTTCTTTCTTCTTGTAGTCTATCAGAAAGCACTTGAAGGGTAATGCAGAGGTTTCCTTTTAGATGAAGGCAAGAAAATGGAAATGATGGTATCCATGGTTCAAACAGTCTTCTAGGAGCCTCAGCTAAATGAAGCAAGGTGTGTGGGGGTCAGCATAGGAAAAGAGCCTTTTCAGATGTGGCACTCCATCTAAGTAATTTTCCCTCTCTCCCAAAACAACCTCATAGACATTTTATAGTGCCAAGAAAGGCATTTTTATTTTCCCTGATGCCTTTAGGTCCTTGCGCTGTTTGATCCTGTGCTGTCTTTCCCCCTTTCATGGTGGTTTATTGTTATTATTCATCACTGTCTTACACATTACATTTATCAATCACAAAAATATCAACTGCAAGAACACCAAGCAGACAGCTACAATTGTTGGAAGGCTAAAAATTTAAAAAATAAATACACACTAATGTTGCCCCTATATCTGCCCAAGGAGAATGGACTGGTTTTAATATTTTAATTGATTTTACTGTCGACTTCTGTTGTTTGCTTTTAACCCTGTAAACCAAATTTCATTAAATACGTTTTTAAAAAAATTCAGACCATGTAAATCAGGGGTAGGCAACCTAAGGCCCGGGGGCCGGATGCGACCCCCTGAGGCCTTTGGACTGGCCCTGCCGCCACCGCCACCCACCATGATGATATTGATTATTGTTATTACTTGTTCTTGGGGTTTTCTTAGCAAAATCTCCACAGGGGTTTTGCCTTGGCTTTTCTGGGGCTGAGAGTGTGTGCATGCAAACTCTTGACCTTAAATTCAACTTTTTCCCTATCAGATATTAAAGAGACCACACTGCAATTACAGCCCGCCTGCTCCATATGCAGGCTTGCCATATGCAGACTTAATTTTCCATGCATGGCAAGCCCAGGGACTTAAAATGATGCACACACCTACACTGTACACAGCCACAGAAATCAACAGGATGTGAAGTCCCACGGTATTTGCCATATGCGGGATGGGTGGGTCTGAAAAGCATCCCCGCATATACAAAGGGCCCACTGTAGTCCTTAAGCTATGATACCTAGAATTCAGTAAGACCTGCCTTTCACAAAATATATCTCAGGAAAGGAAGATTAGTCATTTCTTCATTACCGTTAAGTCCTACAAACCAATAATTAACTTTTCATTTAAAATATGTTATTCCTGATTATTTATTCATCAATTGTTAATTTTATTAGTATCCCAATTCTTCCCCTGCCCATCCCAAATGGGACTGAAAACGGCTTGATTAAAACTCATTCTGGAGTCTGAACATTAATGTATTCTTTTACCCCTAATTTATTTTTAAATTTTAGCCATACAATGATTACAATTACCCCCCACTCCCACCCTCTCCCTGTTTACAACAAAGTGCAGTGATCAATCACCACGTTCAGAACAAAATCAGTCAAGAGTTCATAGTCCGTTATTCCACAGCTTTAGATGATATGATGGTGGACCTTGTGCAGAGATGATCCACAGTGTAGCTGATGAATAGGAACCAGATTTCCAAAAAGGAATCCTTTTTCATTTCCCCTCTGTTTAGCCAAACATGAGAGGTTCATTTTTCTGCTAAGGCAGCCCACCAGAGTTTCTCTAACCAACTGAAACTCTCCTCTGATTTTCATACCCTCTATATCACCACTTGAGTGGCACCTAGCACTACAGAGATTAATTGTTTATATGGTAAATCTGTATTGCCTGCACCAACATCAATAGAATTAATAAAGTATTTCAAAACCATATATCATCTGACTGGTCCAGGAAAGAATCTCATTCCAAAATTGGAAGACTTTAGGACAAAGAATCCAATTATTTTCTACAGTTCCTTTTTCTCCACAACTGCTCCAGCACCTATCAAACAGAGCATTATTAATATGATGCAATTAAAAAGGATAAAGAGTCCATCTCTGTACAGCTTTTATAGCACTTTCCTTAGAAAGGCAAAAACTGGTCTATATGGAGAAGCTGACCAAATGATGTTCCAAGTTTTATTCAAGTTTTTTATGTTAATGTTTATAATGCCCAGGTATCTAAATCCAGAAAAGCAAATTTGGAATCCATAAGATTAGTGAATTGATTTTTTTTCCAGTTTCCAAATCCAAGTAGTTTGCATTTATTAAAATTAATTTGCAGACCCGTGAAGGTCTTGAATTTATCTAGAATTTCTTTTAAGTGTGGCAGGCTATCAATGTGGTTTGTAATAGAGGAACATATCATCAGCAAATAAATAAATCTTAAATCAAATCTTATTTATGTAAATACCTGTGAAACCTGAATGGGATCTGATTAGGGAAGCCAAAGGGTGCAATGCCAGGGCAAACAGAATTGGCGAGAGAGCATCCTTGACATATACCTCTGAATAGATTGAATCGTACCTGTTGATAGATACAACAGCTTGTTATCATTCATATGTACTACAAACAGTGGACACAGTGTCTCCCATCTTAATGTGCTCTAGATGATCAAAGGCTTCAAGAACATCTAAGAACTAGATCATAGTTTCCTGTTTATGCAGTTGTACATAATGGATTAAGGATTTTATCACATGAGAATTACAGCAGGACAGTGCGTCTGTGGCCATAGCTCATCACACAAAGCTGTGCCTGTCCTGTAGTTCCAGGAACAGCCTTCCATCTATTCCTAGAACTCTACTTTTTATTGCCAAGTAAAACTGATCAACATCTCCCAATCTCACTGCTTTTCCATTATTGATTCATGTGGGATAAGTTCCTTCCGCCACATTTCCAATATTCAGGCAGTCACGTGGTGCAAGTGGGCATGAATATGCTCCTCTCCCTTGCTATTCCCAAGCTGGCTGTTTTTCTTTCTTTTTTCTTTTTACTTAATTGCTGTAATTGCATTTTTTTAAAAAAAAATACAGACTTAAAAGGCATGCTGGGAAGGACATAGGGCAGAAAGGAAGAGTCATGAAGGCTGATGTACAAAAGACAGAGCCTGGGACTGTGGCAGCACCATGGCACTTTTGAAGACCTGTGCAAAAATTACTGTCCTCAAACTAGTATCTTTGCTTTTTCTATACTAATGTGATTGTGGCATTTTCGCCTGATGTGGTAAAGTCCTGTTTAGGAATTTTCTTTTGGCCAGGGCCAAATATCGACCAGGGATGAAGCCATGTTAATCATGATGGACATAATTCATTATAGACTTATTTAGCTGAGTATCTTAGATCTTCAGTATGGCCCCCAATCTAAGAGACATTTTTTTCACATATCACACTCTCCTGTTGTTTATTTTCTGATATGATATACGGTAGTGCTGTCATGTTCCCATGATTCTCACAGGAATCTGACAACAAAGTGTGAAGCATGTAGAAGGGGGAATGAAAGGAAATTGTAAATTGGGGGGGGGGGGGAATGACTGAAACAAGAAAACTGGGTTATGACTATTTATGATGGTGCCTTCCTTTCCAGATTGATGGTGGGGAGATAGGAATTGATAAGGGCAAACTTCAAAGCACATCTTTGAAGTGGGCAAATGGTACAGGCTACAAGGTGGGGGGGGGGGCTCTGGACAAAGGATTTTAATATATTGTTTAACTTGGGGAAACTCAGAGTTGATTCTAACCATTGTGGGGTAGTTTTGTGTGTCTTAGAATCTAGAATAAAAGCAATAGTTAATTTTCACTACAACGCTAACCTGGTTCTTCAAGTCTTCAGCTGCCAAACATGACAATTGCCTCCTAATATAGATCTTTATACACTCAAAGCTTTTAAAGTCACTTTCTTCAGCACAATTTCTTTGGTGTAACATCAGCACTAAGGTTGCAGTTAAAGACCTTCCACAATCCAAACATTTATCTGGTATCTCTCCTGACTGCATTCTTTACTGCATAAGGAGTCACTTCTGATTAAAGTTCATTTGACATTATAAACATATATACTTTCTCTTTATCAGGATTCTTCAGTCAAAAAGAAAGGCTTTCCTATTATAGATACTCTATTTCCACATGTCAAGCATTTAAAAGTTTCCCCATGTGATTTTCCTGATGACTGGTGAACTGGTTCCTATGGGTGGACGTCTGTATCAGCCATAAGATGTGAGAAATGACTAGGGTACTTTCCACACTCCAGGTATTTAAATGTTTTCTCTTTGATGTCACATAAGGCATCAGCTCTTACCGATACTGTTCCCACATTCCAGTCATTTCAACTGTTTCTCTCTTGTGTGAGTTGCTCAATGACATGTGGGGCCTGACACTATATTATGACTGATATAATTTCCTCACTCAAAGTAGCTAAAGAGTTCCCCCTCGTGTGATTTGCTTGATGACGGGTGAGATGCATCTTTCGACTGAAACTTTTCCCACATTCTGAGCACTTAAACGGCTTCTCCCCAGTGTGTGTCACTTGATGGCGAGTGAGGCCTGTCTTCTGAGTGAAACTCTTTCCGCACTCCAAGCATTTAAATGGTTTCTCCCCTGTGTGTGTTGTTTGATGGCGACTAAGGTCCATCTTCCAGCTGAAGCTCTTTCCACACTCTAAGCATTTGAATGGTCTCTCCCCTGTGTGCATTGCTTGGTGATGAGTGAGGCTTCTTTTTTGACTGAAACTTTTTCCACACTCAAGACATTTAAATGGTTTCTCCCCTGTGTGTGTTGCTTGATGGTAAGTGAGGCCTGTCTTCCAACTGAAAGTTTTCCCACACTCCAAGCACTTAAATGGTTTCTCTCCTGTGTGTGTTGCTTGATGATAAGTGAGGCCTGTCTTCTGAGTGAAACATTTCCCACATTCCAAACATTTAAATGGTTTCTCCCCTGTGTGAGTAGCTTGGTGACGACTGAGGTCTATTTTCCAACTGAAGCTCTTTCCACACTCTGAGCATTTAAATGGCTTCTCCCCAGAGTGCATTACTTGATGATGAGTGAGATTTCTTTTCTGACTGAAACTTTTCCCACACTCCAAGCATTTAAACAGTTTCTCCCCTACATGAATTGCTTGATGACGAATAAGGTCCATCTTCCAATTGAAACTCTTTTCACACTCCAAGCATTTAAATGGTTTCTCTCCTGTATGTGTTGCTTGATGATATGTGAGGCCTGTCTTCCAACGGAAACTTTTTCCACATTCCAAGCATTTAAATGGTTTCTCTCCTGTATGTGTCGCTAGATGATATGTGAGGCCTGTCTTCCAACTAAAACTTTTCCCACACTCTGAGCATTTAAATGGTTTTTCCCCTGTGTGCATTGCTTGATGACAAGCAAGGCCTGCTTTCCGACTGAAACTTTTCCCACACTCTGAGCATTTAAATGGTTTGTCCCCTGTGTGCATTGCTTGATGATGAGTAAGGCTTATTTTCCAAAAGAAACTTTTTCCACAGTCCAAACATTCAAATGGTTTCTCTTCTGTGTGTGTTGCTTGATGATGTGTGAGCTTTCTTTTCTGACTGAAACTTTTCCCACACTCCAAGCATTTAAATGGTTTCTCCTCTGTGTGTGTTGCATGATGATGAATGAGATTTCTTTTCTGACTGAAACTTTTCCCACACTCCAAGCACTTAAATGGTTTTTCTCCTGTGTGAGTTGCCTGATGACAAGTGAGGCTTCTTTTCTGACTGAACCTTTTGCCACATTCTGAGCATTTATATGGTTTCTGCCCTGTGTGGGTTCTTATATGATCCAAAAGGTGTGACCTCCGGCTTAGACTCTTTCCACACCACAAACATTTAAATGGTTTTTCCCCTGTATGGGTTCTTTGGTGTATCATGAGATGTGATCTCCAGACAAAGCTGTTTCCACACTCCAAGCACTTAAAAGGTTTCTCTTTTGTTTGAATGCTTTCATGGGAAATCAGGCACTTCCTAAAGCTGGTGGACTTTCCACAGTTACCACCTTTGTAAGTTTTCTCTATTGTGTGAGTATTCCTATGAAGATTAAGGCTGGCTTTACAGCTGGAGAGCCCCTCACAGGCAACACAGGCACATTTACTCTCTTCTTTTCCTTTTTGTGTTATTTCTTGATGTGAGATTCCAAAGATGTCATCAATCCAGTATGGTTCCTCTTCATTCTCATTCTCTTGCCCATCTCCACCTTAAAAAAGGAGAAAAAGAAAGAGTCACAATGTCAGGTAGAAGTGGATATTGAAGTCAGAGTGTTAACACATTTTCTTAGCTAATATCCATTTGCATCAATTTGAGGCCACTGGAGAGAGAGAAATGACACTCCATGACTTCTCTACTGGTTCTCCTGAGAGATCAGCTTTGTTGAACCCCTTCTCTATTTACTTTCTCGAAAGCTATTTTTCTAAGAATGTTGTAATCTTACGAATTCATGGCTCAGTTTGTTTCCTGTTTCCTCTTTACTACATCACTTCCTCTCCCTTTTTTGACATTCCTTTTTACACTGTAAAAATGAATGTTGGGGGGTTACTTCCACTTGTCCCACCACTATCACCAATTGTGAAGATGTGACCTCTATAAGCCCACCTCTGACAAAATCAAATGTGGAGACCTCTACTTATCCCATTCTCTCATTATCACAAAAATGTGGTCTTTTCAAAAACATTTACTCCTCTTGCTGAAACCATTTGTTGAGCTTTTCCAATTGTCATTCTGGTTCCTGTGGGGGAGAGTTTATTCCTTTAACCCAAGGGTGGGCAACTGCAAATATGGCAGGGGCCATTTTTAAATCCTGCATCCGCCTGGCAAGCTGCAGCAACACATTTCAGCATTTACAAAGTGATGTGATGTAATTTCTGCCACCATTTTCCATTTGTTGTAAGTTTTGAGGAAGTGAGATCAATCTGTTGCTCTTTTAGGCAATTTTACAAGGGTTGGAGTGGTTTGGGGGTGCAAAGATCACCCAAACACCAGTCTGATGTTTTAAAAAATTGTGGCACTTTGAGGGGCTTCTGGGGAGGGGGTCCTAGAGCTGTTTTGGGGCTTCTAAGGGCCAAGACTTCTGGTGGCCAAGGCTAGACTAGGTGCTGATTGTGGCGCAGATCATGAACTACTCATTTCAAAAATAAAAGTAAAACTCAAGAAGAGAACAAAACCAGTCATCATACCAAAATATGATTTAAACAACATTTCCACATTTCATTGACAATATAAGGAACAGATTATAGATTGTGAGCTTTGCACAGAAGCCAGGGACATAATAAAAGAAGATTGCAAAAAGACACTTCCAACAGACAAAAGGAAAGTGAAGAAACCATGGATGATAAAGCGCTACAAGTAATAAAGGAAAGAAGAGAAACAAAACAAAAAGGAGATA
>CM034703.1:325106146-325108646 GCA_020142125.1 Phrynosoma platyrhinos
GCTGCTGGAACAAATTAATTTCGTAAGTAGAGGTTCCACTGTATTTTTTAAAAATCCAAAATTCATAATACTTGTTGATACTTGTGTCAGACCAACCAGAAGGGCACCAAAAGGGTATGTCATCCATGTGTCTTTTTTCTTGGCCACATGAAAATATTACCCTAATACTCATTTATTTAGGGCCTAAGCAGACTGCCAGAAATAGTGCACATTAAATTGAGGCACTGCCCTGGCTCAGGGCTAAGGAATCATGGGAACTGTAATTTATTGTGGCACCAGAGCTCTCTCACAGAGAAGGCTCAATGTCTCAGAAAAAAATACAATTCCCATAACTCCCTAGCACTGAGCCAGGGCAGTGCCTCAATTTAATGTGCACTATTTCTGGCAGTCTGCAAAGGCCCTTTGTGCAGATGTGGACAATTGGTGGACCTCTAAATGTTGTTGGGCTACAACTCCCTCCATCCCTAGTTGGTAGAGCCAATGTTGAGGCATGCTGGGATATACAATCCAACAATATCTGGAGAACCACAAGTTTCTGTTTCAGGAATCAATTTGTCTACAAAAGAAGAATCTCAGAAAGAAATTATGACAAAATTAAGATGTATACCAGGGGTAGGCAACCTTTCCCCTTTAAGGGCCGAGGGACTTCAGCTCCCAGAAGCCTCAGCCATGTTAGCCAATAGTCCCATGTTGGCCAATAGCTCCTGGGATTCTGGGAGCTGAAGTCCCTCGGCTCTTAAAGGGGAAAGGTTGCCTACCCCTGATGTATACTATCAAGACAAAGCCTAACTTTGGTACTCTGGGCTTTTAAAAAATGTGATATATTATTGCATTTACTATATACGATATATTACATTTATATAATGTAATTTCCTCTAAGGCAGGAGTGGGACCTGTGCAGCCCTCCAAATATTGTTGGACTGCAAGTCCCAGAATCCCTCAACCACTTGGTTGTGCAAGCTAGAGCTGGTGCGAATTGTAGTCCAACATCATCTATAAGGTCATATGATTCCCAAACCTTTTCTAAGGAATTAAGTATCAGCTCTGTTCCCCAGAACTTTATCCTCATAACAACACTGCGACGCCAAGAAAAGGTGATTTTTTCCCCCCCAAGGTCACTCAAGAATCTGAAACTGTGTTTCCTCCTAAATTTTAATCTAGCCTTGTATTTATCAACCTACTGGTAGCCACAGGCAACCAAGAATTCAACACTGATGAGTGAGGGGACAGATGGGGGAAAAATAGGGCTGAGCATTCCTCTTTCGCCAGTCTGCTTGACAGAAGACTTTAGATAGTGTGAGGTAGGGAAAGTTGGTCAAGAGATCATTCTGTGGGTTTCCACAGCCGAGTAGAGATTTGAACCCTGGTCTTCCAGCATCCTAGTCCAGTGGTTCTTAATACTTCCTTTGCCAGGGACCCCCATTAAATAAATAAAGAATGTGGTAGTAAAATGGTGTCCCTTATATAAAATGCCAAAAATCAAGGTTTGCTTTTGGAATTTGTATTTTATAAAAATATATTCAAGCCATGGATGGTTGAATCTGTGGGTAAAAAATCCATGGATACAGAAGTCCAACTGTATATAACGGAATAGCCGTATATATATATAATTTGTATATACATAATCTTGTTGACGAGACCCAAGTGTAAACATGAAATTCATTTATGTTTCATACGCACCTTATATACATAGCCTGAAAGTAATTTTATACACAAATGTTTTAAATAATTTTCTATTTAATACTTTAATTTTTAATTTAATAATTTTGTGAATGAAACAAAGTTTGTGTACATCGAGCCATCTGAAGGCGGAGATGTCACTATCTCAGCCACCCATGTCGATAATTTTGGATTTTGGAATATTCTGGATTTCAGAATTCCAGATAAGGGAGATTCAGCCTGTAAAGCCTTTAGGCCCAACCAATTTACTTTGGACCAGAGTCTGAAACAGTTTTAACCTTTTAAACCTCTTTTAGCTTGTTAACATGTTTCATGATTTGGGGCTATTTAAAATTGTTTCTTGTTTTAAATTGCTTTATACTTTTTATTGTTTTCACTTGCAAACTGCCTTGAGATCTTGTGATATACAGCAGGACAGAAACATTTATTAATATTCCTTAAATACTTTATCAATCCTTATTAAAAAATATTCTAAAATATGGACATTTTAAAGAAAAACACAAGTCCTTTGTGGACAGAAAAGGATTAAGAGAATATATACCTCCAGGCCCAAGACAGGTAGAAGATTGTTGTTGTCCAATTCTCTTATGTACTCTTGACAGTAGAGCATGAGTAGATCTAAAAACAGCCAAAATATTGTTTGCAGACATTTGCATGAAAGGAAAAAAAGAAAAGATTTAGCATTACTAAACGACTTTCTTCAGTGGCTCAGCATCTAGCAAGAGAATTCCCAAGAGCTATCAAACAACTACAGCAACAATATTATTAGAAGCCAAAAAATGTTATTGCTTTTTTTTGGTCAGCTTTGGGGGGTTTTGGG
>CM034703.1:325111146-325117612 GCA_020142125.1 Phrynosoma platyrhinos
TCTCAGCTGCAAGATCTGGAGCTATTATTGCACCTTTCCTAAATGATCTCAAGCTTTGCTCCACCAATTGAAAAGACAGGATGGTTGGGGGGGGGGGAAGAGAAGAGAGGAGGGAACAGGAAGTTTCCGTCCCTTTTTACAGTCCCCCCATAAACTAAGGTGTTTGTTTTTTTTTTTTAATTTTTAAAAAATGTGTTTTTAAAATATTTTAAAAAGGGGTAGAGTGTGAGCCTGTGGTTGCAGAAGCTCACACCAAGGGTAGGCAACCTTTCCCCTTTAAGGGCTGAGGGACTTCAGCTCCCAGAAGCCTCAGCCATGTTGGCCAATAGTCCCATGTTGGCCAATAGCTCCTGGGATTCTGGGAGCTGAAGTCCCTTGGCCCTTAAAGGGGAAAGGTTGCCTACCCCTGCTTTGATGAAACAGGATCATAGACCTGGGAGAGACACCCAAAGGTCATCCAGTCCAACCTCCTCATCAGCAGCCATGCAGGAAGGAATACATAGAATCAAAGCACCCCCTGTGAGAGAGGGCCCTCCAGCCTCTGTTTAAAAGCCTCCAAAGAAGGAGGGTCCACCACTCCCATATACATATCATATACCCTGTCTAATTGTATTTAAATTTGTAATTTTGTTTTAAGTTGAATTTTAAGGTTGTTATCAATTTAATATATTTTTAAGGGGGGTGTGTGAATATTCTTTGTATTGCATGGGATTGTATTTTTAAATTGTAAGCCGCCTTGATAGCCTCGGCTAAAGGTGGGATATAAATAAATAAATAAATAAATAATAATAATAATAATAAAGACAGCATTTCTATGTAGGGCTGTGAAAACTGGGCAGTGAAGGAAGAGGATAGATAGCAAGAGAATCAACTCATAGAATGGCAGAGTTGGGAGTTCCCTTATAAAAAATAGCAAAATCAAGGTTTAATTTTTTTGAATTTATATATATTTATTTAATACTTTTAAACCGTGGATAAAATGGTGGATAAAAAATTGTGGATATGGGGGTGGGGTGTATATGCATGTGTGTTTGTGTGTCTGTAATCTTCCTCTTGGTTTAATTATTGATCTTTCATTTGAGCTGTTGCTTTTGAACCTTTTTATTCTTTTTAATGATCACTTGCACAGTTCTATTTTGCTTTCTGATTATCCAACATGCATCCCTTGCCCCCTGGGTTTTCCACTCTATGGCGCAGAAACACAAGTTACAGGGTCATTCGGATCATTTAGCACAACAATGCAACGCATTGATGCGCATCTCTGCAATTTCCATTGCTCAAACATGCAAGCATTTGAATAAAGATAGAGTTGACAATGCAAATGCATTCGGAGCACATTCAAGGTATGCAGAGTTTTATCCCAGGTCTGTTCGGGTCTATTTGTGTCGGTTATTCACACTACCAACGATGCAGATCTTTTTTAAAAAATTGGGGGGAAACCCAATATCAATTATCTCAGATTAAGTGGGGTTTTTGGCAGCCCCCCCCCCCAAAAAAAAGAATTTAATCGGATGCATTCGAGACGCATGTGAACAACAGAGATTCAACCCTGATTCATCCTGGATTATTTTAATTGTCTGAATAACCCCTAAGAGAGAAATTGCATAACTTCTGTATTTTCAAAGGCACAAATTGTTGGTCACCAGCTGCTTTCAGCCACAGCCAACATGGCTAAAGGTTTTCATTCTGTCAACATCTTGCAGATTGTGAAAATCTGGAGGGCCAGAGATTACCTGCCACTGGGTGTTTATTTTTTACTGTTAAAAAAAGAAATAAATCTCACTAGTGGACAGTGGTATATCCTTCTTAATTTAACACATACAGCGGACCCTTTGTATACGCTGGGTTTTGCCTCCAGGAGCCCCCATAGATACCAACATTTGTGGATGCTCCAGTCCCACTATATATAATGGCATAGTAAAATGGTGTCCCTTATATAAAATTAATATTATTTTATTATTTATTTATTTTGTATGCTTATTTCTTTTGTATGCCTTTCTCCCAGGAGGAACCCAACGCAACTCATAATTTAAAAAAAATTACAAAATTTCAATAAAATTCAGAACAATAAGAATAATATACAAGCAATATAAAATTGCATAAAAAGATACAAAAGTTAAAAGCATGACTAAAACCCACTAAGTAGAGAGATCTTGTAGCACCTTTGAGACTAACTGAAAGAAAGGAGTTGGGAGTCAGAATAGCAAAATCACTAAAATAGCAAAATCAAAGTTCACTTTCTAGAATTTATATCTTGTTAAAATATTTCCAAGCTGTGGATAGTTGAATCCGTGGATGCAGAATCCGTGGATACTGAGGGTTGGCTGTATAGTTATTATTTTCTGAGGAAGTTAGTGCTAAGTTCATAGTAGGGTTTTAAAACAAATTATGTCCAATTTATTCCAAGATATTTTTTTATTGAACAAACCTTTGTGTCTACTCAGAGGTTACACTGAATTTAGTGGCACTTGGTTGTTGTTGTTGGGTGCCTTCATTTCCAACTTACTGCCACACAAATATGCATGATTCCTCTCGATTAATAATACAGAAGAAGTGAATGACCCAAAGAGGTTGCAAACAACATTTAATTATAAATATATTTATTTATACATTATCATTAGAAACCAAACAGCGGGAGCCCTCATTCACAAACTGGAACAAGAACAATGGTGAAAAATGTTGTTTTACAAAACGTGGGGGAAAATTACCAAGATTCTACTGAAACCTTTCCAAAATTCAGTAAATTATGAGCAATATCTCCAAGTCCTTAATTTCAGATTCTAGGGATTATAAACCTGTGTGACACATGTTATGTTGCGGGACTCCAATTACCAAAAGCCCCCGCCAATATGGCTGATGGTCAAGGGTGATGGGTGCTATAGTCTGACTCCAACATCTGGAGAGGTGCATATGTTCTGCCTGTTTGAGCTTGAAAAAAATGCCAGATCTGACCACTGACAATATATGCCAGTTCATTTATTTTTTCCCCAATATTTTCAATTTTTCCAATATTTTTGTTTCAATTTTTATTACAATTTCAGACGCCAACAGTGGATGAAAAATGAAGTATGTAGCAAAATGGGAGGTAACATCAACAGAAACGATGGTTAGAAAATGCAGGTGAATGTGTGCTCCTAGCTCAGCCCTATGCATGCTTATTCAGAGGTAAGCCCCATTGAATTCAATGGGGTATAACCCTGGAGTGGGATAAAATCAGGTAGGTGGCTCCTGTGTCAGTAGAACGGTGAATCTACTCTGGCATTTAGGCCAAACTTTTAACAAGCTATCCAAGATGCTCAATCCATTTTGGGGCTATGTTTCAGCACCTTGGATAGATCCTTTAAAATTCAACCAAAAACCAAAGTCGATCTGCCACCTTCACAAGCATGGATGAATAAAAGATGACAATCTCAGACTTCACCTCAGTGCCAGGCGATGACTGAAGTAAGAGAAGGCTCTTCAGATTTGGTCCGGGTGCCCCAAGTTCCATCATCCCCAACCAGCATGGCCCATAGACAGGGATGGTGGGAGTTGTAGTTCTGGAGGGCTTCTGGTTGCCCTCTCCTGAAAGGATTAAAAGAGAAGGCAGAAACTCTTCTAGAACATGGCCACACAGCCCGAAACCCCCACAAAAACAATGTCAATATTTTAGGAAAACTCGAGGAGGGGGGAACCCAAGATTGATTATCCTGGGTTGAGTGGGTTTTTTGGCAGCCCTCTCCCCAAACCTACTTGGGTTCATTTGAAATGCATGCGAACAACTAAGATTCAACCCACATTATAGCAGGATTATTTTCACTCTAAATAACCCCTTTGACATGAGTAAGGGAAGTGTGTCCTCTCTGCCACACCTGAGCCCAACTTGGGGCCTTTGCAGACTGCTAGAAATAGTGCAAATTGAGTCCACTTTAAGGGTTAGGGTTAGGGTTAGGGAATCATGGGAACTGTACTTTATTGTGGCACCAGAGCTCTCTGACAGAGAAGGCTCAATGTCCCAGAAAAAAATACAGTTCCCATTATTCTCTAGCACTGAGCCTGGACAGTTAGGGGGGTTGCAGACTGCCAGAAATAGTGCAAATTGAGTCCACTTTTAGGGTTAGGGTTAGTGCTAGGGAATCATGGCAACTGTGTTGTTGTTTTTCTGGGACATTGAGCCTTCTCTGTCAGAGAGCTCTGGTGCCACAATAAACTACAGTCCCCATGATTCCCTAACCCTAACCCTAACCCTAAAAGTGAACTCAATTTGCACTATTTCTGGCAGTCTGCAAAGGCCCTTGGTCTGTGTAACACACCAAGCAAGCACCATCTTGCAAGAGAAAAGTGGTCAGAAGGACTCAGGAAGAACAGGCAGGAGACTCTCATGGCTGTCCTCCAACATCTGTTGCCTGAGGCAGTTGCCTCAATGGTGGTTGGTGGCTCCTAGGTTAGTAGGCTGGTGAATACACTCCGGGTTTAAGTCTAAACTTTAAAGTTCCCCAAGGTGATGAACCTATTTAGGGTAGAAGGGTCTAGTACTGCACCATCAATAGCTCCTGGAAAGTTTACACTGCAAACGGAGCAGATTCCCTGTCCCACTGACATGGCTATCATCCACCACTGCCTTGCCTCATGGGAGGGCCAACCCTGGCTGAAGACTTAATAGGAAATGTGGATTTAGAAGGCAGGCCAGCATTCTAGGAAGGATTTTTTTTCCAGATACAAGTCGCCATAGGACGTTATCACACGTGGGCCAACGGGAAATAAACCTTGTTTCCGCAAACGTCATTACGGTACCTTAATTGCCAATTTACAGTAAGTGCATTTAACGTCCACACACAAGAGAAAAAACCCTGTAAATGTACTAGACATGAGCTTCTTGCACATGCGCAGATAGAGGAATGCTCGCTGGAACCATGGGAAAATCAGGGAAATGCTCCCCAATGCACATTTGGCTATCACATTACGGTAAATTCGCAATTACCTTAATTGCACATTTGCATTTCCTCCAAACAACCGGATTTCAAAAGATCGCGGTTAACACCAGTTTCTGTCCACTTTCTGTCCAGTTTCTGTGCGACGTCGTGTGAAAACATGGGGCACAAATCCAGTTTCTGTTTGGGATTTGTGTGGATTAACCGGCAGATTTGCCCCCGTGTGATAACGTTCATAAGGAAGAAGAGAAGGAGCAAGGGCCTCCTTCAAAGCAAAGCGCATGAGCAGAAATAAAATGATAAAGATGGTAAAAGAGAGTGTGGGACGAAAGCTAGAGAGGACATTAAGTGATGGGAACACATTTTGAGGAAACGAAAGGAAGCACTTGACAGCCTAGGCAACATGAATGATTCGAGGAAGCTGGATTTTGGGGTATAGAAAGGATGACTGAGGCAGGAATTAAGGGCAGGCTAAGGAAGGCTGAATCTGCACTGCAGAAATCATGCAATTTAATACTTTTTTAACTGCCATGGCTCAATGCTACAGATTTCGGAGATGTGTAGTTTTGTGATGGAAGACCTTTACAGACTGCCAGAAATAATGCAGCTTGAGACCACTTTAACTGCCCTGGCTCAATGCTAGGGAATCATGGGAACTGTAGTTTATTGTGGCACCAGAGCACTCTGACAGAGAAGGCTCAATGTCTCAGGGGGAAAACTACAATTCTCATGATTCCTAGCATTGAGCCAGGACAGTTAAAGTGGCCTCAAGCTGCATTATTTCTGGCAGTCTGTAAAGGCCCATACTTAGCTTTCTCTGTCAGAAGAGAAGGTGCCATAGCAAACTACAAATCCCAGGATTCCACAGCAAGCAGCGATGACAGTTAAAGCAGGGTCAAACTGCATTATCTCTGATGTGCCGGAGAATGAGGTCACCCGGTGAGATTTGTGGATCAGTTGGGACAGGAAACACAATCTTCCAAGGCCCATTCCAACACAACTCATAGATCAGGGGTAGGCAACCTTTCCCCTTTAAGGGCCGAGGGACTTCAGCTCCCAGAATCCTAGGAGCTATTGGCCAACATGGGACTATTGGCCAACATGGCTGAGGCTTCTGGGAGCTGAAGTCCCTCGGCCCTTAAAGGGGAAAGGTTGCCTACCCCTGTCATAGATGGACAAACACTGGAGGCTAGAGGCCATTTTGTGGGGGCCCACAAGACTTGGGAGGACCATATCCCACTACTGCACTCCGAGAAAGAATTAGATTCAAATACACCCAGTGCTCTCCAAAACATGTTGCCAGGTTTTTGGCCTTCTCTGGGCCATTTTTATCCTACAACAGGCCTTTCCCTTCACAACAGGATTGGTTACCTGCTGGAACATGGCTTCTCTTGGACTTAAAACACCTTGGGAAAACCCAAAACATGTCAAAATCCCTCTCAAACATCTGGTTGACCTCTTTCACCTCTGGCTCACTGCTCCATCCCTCAGTTCCCTCCCTCCACATAATTCAAATTTCTCTTCATGTGCCCAGTGTCTCCTGACCCCTATGATAT
>CM034703.1:325119261-325130860 GCA_020142125.1 Phrynosoma platyrhinos
TTTCCAACCTAGGGCAGGGTAGCATTCACTCTTTTCCAAGTGACACTTCATTATAAGTTTAGAGTCGACCATAGGTAGAAGCCAACTGTGTGCATAAAAGAAAGAAAGGAGAGCTAGGTCTTCCCTAAAGGCCACACTTGCTACAAATTCTCTCTCATGTGGATCTTCTTATGTTTCGTAAGAGCAGGTCTCTCCCTGAAGCTCCTCTCACAGACCAAGCATTTGTATGGCTTCTCCCCTGTGTGGATTCTTAGGTGTGCCATAAGCAATGCAGTCCGGGTGAAGCTTTTCCCACAGACGGAGCATGTGTACGGTTTCTCTCCGGTGTGGACTCTCCGGTGCACTATGAGGTTCGAATGCTGGCTGAAGCCTTTCCCGCAGTCGGAGCAAGTGTACGGTTTCTCTCCGGTGTGGGACCTCACGTGGTCGGTGAGAGCCGAGCTCCGATGGAAGCTCTTCCCGCACTCTAAGCACTTATAGGGTTTCTCTCCCAGGTGGATTTTTTCATGCTGATGCAAGCCAGAGCTCCAGATGAAGCTTTTGTTGCAATAGGAGCACGAATACGCTTTTTCGCCTGTGTGGATCCTTTGGTGCCCAAGCAGGCAGGAGCCCTGCGTGAAGCTTTTCCCGCAATCCAAGCACTTGTATGGTTTCTCCCCAGTGTGGATTCTCAGGTGTCTGTTAAGGTGGGAAATTTGATGGAACCGTTTCCCACACTCAGAGCACTTGTGAGGTTTCAGACCAGGTAGGGAAGGTTTTTCCACTTCGGCAATATCTGAGCCAATGCCAAAGTCTGACCCGCAGTCTCCTGGGAGATCCTCTTTTGTAGAATTTTTCACCTCTGAAAGCATTGTATTTTTGCTTGATTGTTCATGATCTGTTGGAATAAAAAGAGAACTGACAGATGAGCAAGACTGCTGATTATGATAATATTTATTTATTTATAGTTTTTTGTGGGTTTTTCAGACTGTGTGGCCATGTTCTAGAAGAGTTTCTTTCTTACGTTTCGCCAGCATCTATGGCTGGCATCTTCTAGTTTTTTGTGGGTTTTTTCGGGCTGTGTGGCCATGTTCTAGAAGAGTTTCTTTCTGACATTTCGCCAGCATCTCTGAAGATGCCAGCCACAGATGCTGGCAAAACTTCAGAAAGAAACTCTTCTAGAACATGGCCACACAGCCTGAAAAACCCACAAAAAACTATGGATGCTGGCCATGAAAGCCTTCGACTTCACATTTATTTATTTGTTTGTTTATTATTCTGGGATTCCCCTATACAGTACCCAAAACAGCTTAAAATATCAGTTAAAACTGCTGTTTTAATGTTTTAATGGTTTTTTTATTAATTTAAACTATACTGTTTTGAACTTCTGTTTTAATGTTGGTAATATTTAATTATCTTTTAACTTTTGCAATAAGTGTTTTAATTCTGTCCTTTTAAATTATTGTAGCCCACCTTGAATCTCATTGTGGGAGAAAAGTGGAATATCAATCCTTTAAATGAATGAATGAATGACTATGGAAGATTCTCCAAAGGCCATCCAGTCCAACTGCCTTCTGCCCTGCAGGAAAACACAATCCAAGCACTCAGGACAGATGGCCATCCAGCCTCTGTTTAAAAGCATCCAAAGAAGCAGACTCCATCACTTTCCGAAGCAGAGTTTTCCACTGTCAAACAGCTCTTACTCTCAAGACATTCTTCTTAGTGTTCAAGTGGAATCTCTTTTCTTGCAGTTTGAATCCATTGCTCCATGTCCTGCTCTCTGGAGCAGCAGAAAACAAGCTCACTCCATCCTCAATATGACACACTTTCAAATATTTAAATATGGTCATCATGTCTCCTCTTAACCTTCTCTTCTCCAGGCTAAACATTCCCAGCTCCCTAAGCCGCTCCTCATAGGACCTGATTTCCAGAACTTTCACCATTTTGGTCACCCTTCTCTGGACATGATCCAGCTTGTCAATATCCCTCTTGAACTGTGGTGCCCAGAACTGGGCACAGTATTCCAGGTGAAGCTTGACCAAAGCAGAATAGAGTGGTACTATTGCCTCCCTTGATCTACCTTGTCCACTGTTTCTGTTTCCCTACCTGCAAGCACCCGAGGAAGTCTCCAGGATTCCCTAAGGTGGAGCTACAGCACTTAAAGTGATGTCAAACTGCATTATTTCTACAGTTTAAATGCACCCTGGCAAATGTTGAGAGCCTTCCCATTTTGGGAGAAATGAGGCATATAAATCCAATAAACTAACCAATGTTGAGCTTTTCCCATTCCCCTTTGGAAATAGCTGCAACCATGCCAGGAAACAAGGCATGAGAACTACTTACCCAGCAAAGGGGCATCTCTGTCACTCTTCTGCTTGCCCTCCTTGCTGGCACCTAGAGTAGCTTCTTTTGTTGTGGAGGAATACAGGCCCACTTCTGCCAGTAGCCCAGACACCTGAAATTAACAGCAAAAGCATAATCAAGATACAATGAGAGTACTGGGAAGGAACCATAGGACATGCTTTTCATACAGGAGCACTTTGGTGCAATACTTGGAAAGTTCATCCCCAGCCAGCTGATGGTCAGGGATTCTGGCAACTGGAGTCCAAAACATCTAGAGCAGGGGTAGGCAACCTGCGGCCCGGGGGCCGGATGCGGCCCACCGAGGCCTTTGGACTGGCCCCAGGCTGGTCCTGCCGCCGCTGACAATCCCTGCTGCCCACAGCCGCCCGCCATGATATTGATTATTGTTGTTATTACTTGTTCTTGGGGTTTTCTTGGCAAAATCTCCACAGGGGTTTTGCCATCATGGCTTTTCTGGGACTGAGAGAGTGTGCATGCATATATTTTTTTTTAAAAAAAAATAATTTTAAAAATTTATTTATTTTTGCTTCGGCCCCCCAATTGTCTGAGGGACAGCAACCCGGCCCCCAGCTCAAAAAGGTTGCCTATCCCTGATCTAGAGGATCAATGGCTGAGAACCATTATGTTAGAAGGCTCTCAGATAGGAAAGACAAGAAAACCCAGAGCTTGGAGGAAAACTGCTCCTGGGGACTACAACTCCAACATTCCACTAATCGGCATGCTAGATGAAGGATTCTGGAATTTGTAATCCAGAAAAGTAACATGATCATGTGCTGAGATAAGCTGGAGAGCCACTAGCAATTGGAACAGGTAGTAAACCAGAAATCAATTTCTGGTTTACTTCCTACTTCAATAAAGTGAAAACTGAGGTCGGGAGAGTGATTTTTTTAAATTAAAAAAATAGGGATCTCAGGGTCGGAAATGACTTGAAGACACACAACAACAACAACTTCTCGTGGCATATGGTTCATGAGCTGCACATCCCTGCCCCACTGCCAAGGAGGGATGGGAATGTCCAGCCTTCTAGGGCTAGAAGTCTTGGGGCATTATGTCAGTATGATTCAGTTTTAAGGGGAGGGAGGGTTAGGGATTGGGATGTAAGATGTTTTAACTTCTTTGTGTTTTAATTATGCTGTAACCCGCCCCAATTGCCGAGCAGAGGGGTGGGCTAGAAATTATTATTATTATTATTATTGGGATGTCTGGAGGCAATTTGGGGCAAAAAATGTTTTGCCACTTGGTGTTGTGGGGAGAATGGGACCATCCAACATCTCCTGGAAGGCTAATGCAACATGTTATGCTCCCAGAGTTGTCTACATATAGGGTGAGCATTTCCCCCTCTCCAGCCCCAGCTCCTTATTCTTCCTTCCCATACCATAATCCAATTCTCTCTCTCTCTCTCTCTCTCTCTCACACACACACACACACACACACACGCACACAGTCGATCCTCCACATTTGTGGCTTTGACTTCTGCAGATTTGATTATTAATAGATTTGATTAATACATTCTCTCTAGGAATCGCTAGATCCTCTTTGATCAATGTAGCACTGGAGGACCTACAGATTCCCAGAGAGAACACCTCTCTAGGCATTTTTAGGCCATCAGCACAATTCTAAGGTCAACTTCTGGCAGATGTTGACCATAGATGTTCGCTGAAGACCTAGAGCAGGGGTGGGCAACCTAAGGCCTGGGGGCCGGATGCGGCCCCCCGAGGCCTTTGGACCAGCCCCAGGCCAGTCCTGCCGCCCCTGCCGCCGCCCGCCATAATGATATTGATCATTGTTGTTATTACTTGTTCTTGGGGTTTTCTTGGCAAAATCTCCACAGGGGTTTTGCCATGGCTTTTCTGGGGCTGAGAGAGTGTGCATGCATACTTTTTTTAATTTGTTAAAAAAATTGATTTTTTTATTTTTATATTTATTTATTTTGGGTGCTTCAGCCCCCCAATTGTCTGAGGGACAGCAACCCAGCCCCCGGCTCAAAAAGGTTGCCTACCCCTAACCTAGAGATTCCTAGAGAGATGTTCTCTAAGGCAAAACAAAAACAAAAATCATAGTTTTTTATTTGTGGTTTTCCCACTTTCACAGGGTCCTGTGCCCCTAAACCACAGCAATTGTGGAGGGCTCGTTGTGTGTGTGTGTGTGTGTGTGCCAGTGTGGTGTAGTGGTTTGAGTGTTGGACTATGACTCTAGAGACCAGGTGTTCAAATTCTGGGAGTTATTCACACTGTGAAAATCATCCAAGATGAATCCGGGTTAAATCTCCATTGTTCACATATATCCCGAAGGCACTCGATTAAGTTTGGGGGCAGCTGCCAAAAAAACCCCCAAAAAACCACTTACCCCAGGATAATCAATGTACCGCTTTTCCCCCGAGTTTTTACAAAAGATTTGCATTATCGGCTGTGTGAATAACAATGTGAATAAACCTGAACACACATGGGATAAAACTCTCCATGCTTTTATCAGGTTTCAAATGCATTCACATCATTGACAGCCTCCGCGTTCAAGAAAGCACCACTCCTTTCTAGCAGAACAGCCACCGCTGGGGAGGAAAGAGAGAGGAAAAGGGGGGAGAGAAAAAGGGATGCCAACTGAAAAAGAGATGCCGACCCCCTTGACTGGCAGGAGGAATTTCTGTCTGGCTAAGGCAGGGGTAGGCAACCTAAGGCCCGGGGGCCGGATGCGGCCCCTTGAGGCCTTTGGACCGGCCCCAGGCCAGTCCTGCCACCGCCGCCCCCCGCCATGATGATATTGATTATTGTTGTTATTACTTGTTCTTGGGGTTTTCTTGGCAAAATCTCCACAGGGGGTTTGCCATGGCTTTTCTGGGGCTGAGGGAGTGTGCATGCATATATTTTTTTAATTTTTTAAAAATTTATTTATTTATTTATTTATTTATTTTTGGTGCTTCAGCCCCCCAATTGTCTGAGGGACAGCAACCCGGCCCCCGGCTCAAAAAGGTTGCCTACCCCTGGGCTAAGGGGTGCTGGTGGATTCAGGGACAAGGAAGTGTGTAAGGAACCGAACTTGCAGAAATGCAGAGCGATACGGTTCCTTGAAAGATGTGGTTCCATGGTGTGAATAACAAACCCAGAATGCATGAGTGAAGTTATTTGCATTGTTCCAGTAAAAATAAGTAAATGTGTGAATGACCTCCTGGCTTGGTCATGGAAACCCACTCTTTCTCAGCCTCATAGGATGCCAATGGCAAACCCCCTCTGAAGAAACATGCCAAGAAAACCCTGTGATAGGTTGGCCTTAGAGTCACCATAAGTTAGAAATGACTTGAAGGCACATAACAACATGTATAAGATAGACAGGTATAGATATAGGTAAATAACAATATATGGCTTCCCCAAACACCATCCCCACCCACCCTGCTGAAGCTGCTATTTGTTGTGAGACAGAAGCTTGCTGTCGGTGCCAATGACAACTTCTTTTTTTACAGGAGATCGCAACCATTGGGATCAGGAGGGAAACCCTTTTTGTCAGGATGGCAGCTCAAAGGCAAAGCTCACCCACCCCTCAAACAACCTTAACGGCAGTGAATTCTGTACAATAATTATGTGTGCAATGTGCGAAGAAATTCCTTTTCTTCTAGGACCGGTGATAAGAAAGCAAGAGGGAAATGAACGGAGAAAGGAAGGAAAGGGGTGTGTGTGTATGAAACATCGACTCTCACCACTTTTTCCATGTGTTGCAAAGGCAACAGGGGTCCAAAGTGCTCCTCTCCTGCTCCAAGAACCTCAGCATCCCCGCAGACCGTTCTTGTCAGTTCTTCCTGCCTCGTGAGGAATTCCTCTGCCAGGGCCACAGCTTGGGCACAGGTCTCCGGGGCACGTTCCTTCACCCAGCCCTGGATCTCCATCGGCAGGATGGCCAAGAACTGCTCCAGGATCAGCAGCTCCAGGATCCGCTCCTTGGTGTGTCTCTCCGGCTTCAACCATTGGTAGCAAAGGAACCAGAGCCGGCCGCAGACCTCCCGGGGTCCTTCGGTCTCCGGGTAGCAAAACTGCCGGAAGCGCTGTCGGTGTGTCTCCATGCTGACCGTCTCATCAAGAAGGGTCTTTTGCACCGGCTTCTCACAGTTCACCTCTTCTTTGGCTAATGGCTGGCTGCCTATACCTCGGACATGTCTACCAAAGCTGGGCAAGGGGGGTACGGCGTGCTCTGCTCTAAGTTGGCGACTATTATTAGCCACTTCTTGAAAATGGGGCCGTAAATCATCACCCCATGAGGAAGATCCAGTGTTAGGGGGATCCCCCCAACCTGCGTGGAAGGATTGCATCTCCTTTGGGAAATCCTGCCACTGGGATTCCCAGTGCGGGGCTAAACCGTCCTCTTCCTTTTTGATCTGTGGAGATGCCATTTTGTTTTGACATCTACTTTCGATGCTGGGGGAAGATCCTCTCCCTCCTTCTGATTCTCCCTCTGCTTTGGGGCTTAGGAAGATCCTCTCCACCATTTGCCCTCCTGACTGCAGCCCAGATGGGAATGAGGGAATGGCGTCTCCCATAATCCTTTGCTCAGCAGCCATTTTCTCTAGGAATAGTGTCAGGCTCTAGGCTTTCCAACTTCCCCTCTCCTTTTCCCTTTTGCTGTTTTCCTACCACAACAGTCTTTGGGCTGTAAATTTTATGATGATATCAGGTCAATTTATATTGCGCTTCTCATAGAAAAACTTCCGGGGCACCCAGGTAATTTCTACATGAATTAACTACTCCAGGATTTAAATCCTTATATTACGTGTACAGTTGCTAAATTCTGTGCTGTTGCAATGAAAATAAGACAAATTCAGACAAAAAAAAATCTCCTTATCTTAAATGTACTATTATTTTAATATTATTATTATTATTTGAAATTTGAAATTTTCAATTGAAAAATTGTCGGGGGAAATACAAATTTTGTATTTCATTTTATTTTATCTTACAACATTCTGTTATATAATTTCTAATGAACTAGAATCACTCCATAAAGTAGCAAAAGTATTAACAAAATCATAGGAGATTGAGTATTTTATTACTGTATATCACTTCGTAGTTGACTATTCTATCTGTTAACTGTACTTTGCATTCTTTTTTAAAATCTTGCTGATCATTGACTGAATAAAATATTATGTATGTATAAGTCTTTGGCCAAATATCTTAAATTTGATTTCACTTGGGTTCATGAAACAAGCCAAGACTGACAGGTACAGTCCACCAGTTTCTGTCCAAAACAGATGCGTGACTTCTGATAAAAAGAATATTATGTAGGTGATAACAGATATTCATGGGGAGACATCATCCTGAAGGGAAAAACAAAGAGACATAAAGCTGAATGACAGAGCAAATGAACAAAACTGAAAGGAATTGAAGATTTATCCATGTTAGTCTGTAGAATCAGTATGTAGAGAGATCTTGGAGCACTTTTGAGTAATTACAAGAAAGAAGTTGGCAGCATGAGCTTTCATAAACTGAAGTTTACTTCCTAAGATGCATATTATTATTATTATTATTATTCAAAGATATATCTGTGTTAGTCTGTAGAATCACTATGTAGAGAGATGTTGGAGCACTTTTGAATAACTAAAAGAAAGAAGTTGGCAGCATGAGCTTTCATAGACTGAAGTTTACTTCCTAAGATGTATATTATTATTATTATTATTATTATTATTATTATTATTATTATTATTATTATTAGATATATCCGTGTTAGTCTGTAGAATCAGTATGTAGAGAGGCCTTGTAGTAGACTTAAGTCTGCCTCCTCCACCAAATGCATCTGAGGAAGTAGACTGAAGCCTATGAAAGCTCATGCTGCCGCTTCTTTCTTTAGTTAGTCTCAAAGTTGTTACAAGATCTCTCTAAAAACTGAAAGGATTATTTATTATAATTCTCGTCATTCTTTCCTCTGAAATTCTTTCACAAATCACCTCACATTCAAGTATATCTCCATGGAGAGATGTTAGAATATGAGGTGATTTTTGCAAAAAGCTAAGAAGCTGGGGTGGTTAGCATTGGTTATAAAATATAAACAAAGGCTAAAAACCTAGAAGGGAATTTGTTTTTTTTGTGAAATATTAATTCCACACACACACCCGGGAGCACATGTGTGTTGCGTGCCTCCAAATTGTTTCCGACTTATGGCAACCCTAAGGGATTATGGCAACCCCATGGGATTTTCTTGGCAAGATTTGTTCAGATGAGGCTTGCCATTGCCTTCCCCTAGGGTTGAGAGAGTGTGACTTGCCCAAGGTCACCCAGCGGGTTTTGCGGTCAAGCTGGAAACCGAACCCTGGTCTCCAGAGTCTTAGTCCAACACTATGCCACACTTGGGCAAATAAGTGCACACAATTCTGGGCATAAGTTTAGTATGGGAATGCAATACTACTACTACTAATAATAATAATAATAATAATAAATTTTATTTATATACCACCCGGTGGCAAGCCAATATAATAATATAATTGCTTCCATTTTTCTCTACATGTCTGTTTAAGAGACAAAACAAAAGAACACACACACACACACAAATTCTCTACACTTGTAAAATTTCCAAATATTTTAGATTTCAGGCTCAGGGGAAGGAAGAAAAAGGTTGGCTTATTATTATTATTTTAATTAATTAATTAATTAATTTTATTATTTAGAGTATTTATTTGAGCAACAGATTTTGGAACATTTTGAATTTCAGATTTCCAGATAAGGGAGGCTCAGCCTGTCCTTATATGATCAGTAGATGACTTTTCAATAACTACAGGTTCACTCTCCTTAATCCAGAATTCCAAAATATTCCAAAATCCAAAACTGTTTGCATGGGTAAGATGTGACACTTTTTCTTCCTGTGCACAAACTTTTTGTTTCATGGACAAAATCATTACAAATATTGGATATAACATTACCTTCAGGCTATGTGTATAAGGTGTATATGCAACAGAAATGAATGCCTGGCTTAGACTTGGATCCCATCCCCAAGACATCTCATTTTGTATGTGCAAATATTCCAAAAAAAATCAAATAATCCAAAATCCAAAGCACTTCTGATCCCAAGAATTTTGGATAAGAGAGACTCAGCCTGGAATCAGGCAGTGGTGCTTTTTAAAGAAAAATGTATCAACCCTGTTTTCAACTTGAAATGCAAATATTGGGGAGGGGGGTAAGATGCTTTTTTAGAAGCCATCCCTCTCCTATGGACCCAGGGAAAGACAACTCACCCCCATCTCAGATCCACAGCCAAGCATCTTCTTGTAGATGCAACACAATAGCTCCAGACTGCACTGGTTTCTTAGCTGGGAAGAACTGGGCAGGAAGGGACTTTGCTGTATTTACAGTCCCCCCTTTTTCAAATGTCTGGACCTCTCTGAGACACTCAGCTCTATGGCTTTAACTCTTCAGATCTAGCCCTGAAAAAATGTATGTGTATGTGTGTAGATAGATAGATAGATAGATAGATGTGTGTGTGTGTGTGTGTGTGTGTGTTTGTGCGTGTATATATACGATATATGATGTGTGTGATATATGATATATATCAATGATGTATATATATATACAAATCTGAATATATATATATAACATATCATATATCATTCATATTTATATGTGTGTATGTGTATTTATATACTCTATAAGCTGTAACTCTTTAGATCTATCCCCTGAAAATATGTGTGTGTGTGTATATATGTGTGTGTATATGAGTGTGTGTATGTATATATGTATATATATATATGTGTGTGTGTGTGTGTGTGTGTGTATATACATATATATATATATATATGAGTGTGTACGTATATGTGTATATATATATATATATATATATATATATATATATATATATATGTATATATATTCACATATATATCATTCATATTTATATGTGTGTATGTGTATTTATATACTCTGTAGCAGGGGTAGGCAACCTTTCCCCTTTAAGGGCCGAGGGACTTCAGCTCCCAGAAGCCTCAGCCACGTTGGCCAATAGTCCCATGTTGGCCAATAGCTCCTGGGATTCTGGGAGCTGAAGTCCCTCGGCCCTTAAAGGGGAAAGGTCGCCTACCCCTGGTCTATATAGTGTTTGCATTGGAGCAGGGGTAGGCAACCTAAGGCCCGGGGGCCGGATGCGGCCCCCCGAGGCCTTTGGGCCGGCCCCAGGCCAGTCCTGCTGCTGCCGCCTCCCCCTGCTGCCGCCCACCATGATGATATTGATTATTGTTGTTATTACTTGTTCTTGGGGTTTTTCTTGGCAAAATCTCCAAAGGGGTTTTACAATGCCTTTTCTGGGGTTGAGAGAGTGTGCATGGATATATTTTTAATTTTTTTAATTTAAAAAAAAATTTTATTTATTATTTATTTATTTATTTATGGTGCTTCGGCCCCCCAATTGTCTGAGGGACAGCAGCCCGGCCCCTGGCTCTAAAAGGTTGCCTACCCCTGCATTGGAGGAACTGTATTATATGACCTGATTTAGAGCAGAGAGGCTTGCTTGACAGCTCTCTGATGCCATTCTTCTAGCAAGATTCACAGATTTTGGAATGAAGTAAGAATCTCTCTCCTGCTCCTCCTCCTCCTCCCAGACCCTGGCAATGTTCCTTTGGTTGGACTACAGCTCCCAGAAGCCCATAGGGGGCGTCTCTCTCTCTCTCTTTCTCTCTTTCCCTATTGAAATGTTCCTTTAAGAGTTAAGAGAGGAAAGAGTCTCTTCCTAGATGGGCCACAGTGTTTCCTTTATGGAAGGGAAGAAGAGGGTGACTTGAAACTATTGCTTCCTAGTCCTTTATCCCTAGACTTGGAGAAAAGCAGGTTTTGCAGGCTGGGCAGATCTGGGGTTGTTTTGCTGCAACAGAGAACAGGATCAGGTGAGTTAAAAGAAAGAGATTGCAAAGGAGAAGGAAGAAAAACACATCAAGGCAAAGGTAGGGCTTGAGAGATCCATGATTCATGTTGCAACTATGTTACACCAAACCAGATCTTTGATTCTTATAGTTCAGGATGGTTTTGGGTTGCATGTTGGGGCCTCATCCAGCAAGGCTACTCCTAGGTTGCATCTACACTGTAGCACTAATGCAGTTTGATGCCCCTTTCCAGGATGTAGTTCCATCCTATGGAATTCTGGGATTTGTAGCTTTGCAAGGTCTTGAGCCTTCTTCTCTGTCCCAAGAGTTCTGGCGATGCCTCACCAAACTACACATCCCAGGGTTCTGTAGGGTTCAGTTAAAATGGGGTCAAACTGCATTATTTCTACAATATTAATAATAATAATAATAATAATAATA
>CM034703.1:325132207-325142327 GCA_020142125.1 Phrynosoma platyrhinos
TATTAAACTAATTATGAATTAAAAACAGCATGCTCCGAAATAAAATGAACCAATGAACACAGTAATAAATAACATAATAAAATAATAATGGCGGCATGAGGGAGGGGGTAATGGAGTCAGAGAGGTGTTTCCATCGCCTTCCTCTGAGGCTGAGAAAGTGTGACGCCCACAGCTTTCCATGGCCAAGTGGGGATTTGAACCCCACTTTTCTGAAATCCTAGTCCAACATTCAAACCACTGCACTATGCTGGTTGTCTCCAAACCTCAGTCAAGTCTAAGAATCTTATAAAAATTAAGTACTCAAAGCATCAAGAGGTAAATCTTTCAGTTTCAGTTTTTCCACATTTCATTTTTTAAAAAATCTTTGAGGTCTTTCCATCCTGCAGAAGAAGGAATTTGCACATTCACGATAGAATCATATAAAAAATAAACTGAAACCACAGTTCTCACCCATCCCTAGCCCTGACCTCCACATTTTCTCTGGTTGTGGCTGATGGTCTGTTTTTATTTCAGGGAGAAGCCATTTCCTTAGACTGCCTCAGTTGTCGCCAGCCCACTAATTTTCCTTGCTTTAGGAATACAGGATTTGGCACTGCTGCTAGAGCACCTGAGGGCCTTGAACCGGAGTGCAGATTTGCCCCGAGAGAGAAGAAATGGAGACAGAATCGAGAGACGCCTCATCGTTGTCAGGCCTCATGCAGGCTGAGCAAGAGAAGAGGACAGTGACAGAAGAGCGAAACCGAACAGGGCTGCCTGAGGCAGTGAAGGAAGGAGGAAGAGGCCTTCCTGACATCCCTCCAGAGAGTATCCGGGACTTTTGGGAAAGAGCCGTCCCGGATGACTTGGCCCGCCAACCACGCAAAGGTTTGCAGCAGCGATGGGAGTCTCAGCTTCAAGAGTTTCTCAAGGCCCTTGAGTCTCCTCACGGAGAAGAGGGCAGCCCACAACTGCAGGGACCCCTACCAAGGAACAACATTCGACCTACCTTGAGCCCCTTCAAAGGGACAGCCAAGTCCAGCCAGCAGCTGAAAGGCGAGAGAGCCTCCCATCTTCTGCCCAGCTCGAGTAGAGAAGGCCACCATGCCGAGAGATGTCCTCCAGCCAAAGGCAAGCTTGAGGGTCAAAAAGCCAAGAGGTTGATCCTCGGTCAGGAGGCGAGCAGCTTGCACGAAGAATGCCGGCTCTTCCGGAGGTTCGGTTACCAGGAAGCCGAGGGCCCTCGTGAGGCTTGCAGGCATCTCCGGAGGCTCTGCCACCAATGGCTGAAGCCAGAAAGGCACACCAAGGAGCAGATCTTGGAGCTGGTGGTCCTGGAGCAGTTCCTGGCTGTCCTGCCCCCAGAGATGCAGAGCTGGGTCTGGGAATGTAGCCCCCAAACCTGCACCCAGGCAGTGATCCTGGCAGAAGATTTCCTACTGAGACAGCAAGAGAATGAGGGGCAGGGAGAACAGGTGGGGAATGCTGGTCTAATCCTTTCATGGTTTGGGATGAGGAGAGCTTAGATTATGCTAAGAGTGTGGGAGGCAGCACTCTAGTGTGTAGATCAGGGGTAGGCAACCTTTCCCCTTTAAGGGCCGAGGGACTTCAGCTCCCAGAAGCCTCAGTCATGTTGGCCAATAGTCCTATGTTGGCCAATAGCTCCTGGGATTCTGGGAGGTGAAGTCCCTCAGCCCTTAAAGGGGAAAGGTTGCCCCCCCTGGTGTAGATGGTACCACTCTAGTACTAGTACACTCTAGTGCACCCCTCTAGCACTCTAGGGAAGGTAATACTTTGGGTATATGTTGGAGTGGCAATGTGTGGCCCTGGGAACTGGCTTTGTGGTCAAAGGTACCAGACTCCCTGGAAAGTCCTTTTGAAAACTAGAAGAAGACATCTGTCCACATCCAGGTTTTGGGGAATGTATGTGCATTGCTGTTGTTTTGCATCCATTCCTCCAAATTTTGTTTCGAGGAGGGATGGGATGAGCAACTGTCAGGAGTTTAGAGGACAGTGTTGTCTTCTTGGAGATCATAGAATCACAGAGTTGGAAGAGACCCTCAAGGACCATCCAGTTCAAGCCCCCTGCCATGCAGGAACTCTCAATCAAAGCATCCCCGACAGATGACCATCCTCTGTTTAAAGGCCTCCAAAGAAGGAGACTCCGCCACTCTCCAAGGGAGTCTGTTCCCTTGGAGGGATGATTCTAGCTCCCCAATGCAAATTTGGAAGGGTTCCAATGCCCTAGAACAGTATATAGAAGGTGTTGGAAAGGCACCCTGGGCTATTTTGGCCCAGAAGAGGCCTTTTATGAAATGGGAAGTGAGCTGGAAGTCAGGTTCTATGTCAGTTCCCCATTTTTACCAAAAGTGGCCTCTCCTGGTCCTAAAACAGCTTAAAGGGCAGCTAAAAATGTAACAGAACAGTCATCCATGCTCACCAGGGCACAGAAAGTTGAGAAGGTCCTGGAGATGGTCTCAAAACTGACTCAGAGGGCACCTGGGGACTTGCTTTACAACCATGTCTCCTTTCCTCTTTCTTCCCCTTCCCGACGGAAGATCCCCTTCCATTTCTCTGCTTCCAGCAAAGTTGTGGAAGGCGGGATGGTGGAAGAATGCCTTTCATCCATCCCCACTTCCCACCTCTGCTGTGATCATCCCCTTATGGGTTCCTCTCTGCTGTTTCAGACAATTGGCCCATTTGAGGAGGAAGACTTGGCAGAGAAGGCTGTGTTGGACACCTGGAGGAGGCCGCATTTTGGAGAGATGAAGCTGGAAGCTGAAGTGGACACTGACCAATTTGGTAAGGGTCTCCTGGTGTCATAACATTCCTAAGGAAAAGAGGATGTCTATAGCAGCTCTTTCCCTTTTGTTGTTGTTGTGTGTCTTCAAGTCGCTTCTGACATGGGGTTTCTCCAGGGGGGGTTGCCGTTGCCATCCTCTGAGGTTGAGAGAGTGTGACTTGACCAAGGTCACTCAGTGGGTTTCATGGCCAAGCCGAGATTCAAACCCTGTTGTCCAATCATAATCCAATGCTCAAACCACTAGACCATGCTGGCTCTCAAAGGAAAACAGGATATTTGTGGTAGTTATTTTCCTTACCATATTGTATATAGTATGCAAAGGGATCTTGCAGCACCTTTTGAGATTAACTGAAAGAAACATTGGTAGCATGAGCTTTTGTAGCCTTGCATCTATTTCCTCAGATGAAAGGAAGTAGACTCAGGTCTATGAAAGCTCATGGTACCAACTTCTCTCTCTCAATTAGTCTCAAAAGGTGCTACAAGATCCCTTTGTGTACTGATTTTCCTGACTAGCACAGCTATGAATTTTAATTCTAACATATTGCAGTTCTGGTCAATACACCTGGAAGATGAAAATTGTCAGAACTGGGAAATGTAAAGGAAAAGGCTGCTCTAATGATCATGGGTCTGGAGCAGTTCCTCTCTGAGAAAAGGTTTTGGAGTTTGGAGGTTTTTAGCTTTTGAAGGGGAGACATGATAGAGGACAATCATAAGGTGCATCTACACTGTGGTAATAATACAGTTTGACACCACTTTAAGTGTTATAATACCATCCTGTGGAATCCTGGGATTTGTAGTTTCACAGCTTCTTTAGCCCTCTCTGCCAAAGAATGCTGGTGCCTCACCAAACTACAACTCCTAGGATTCTGTAGAGTGGAGACATGGCAGTTAAAGTGGTGTCAAACTACATTAATTCTACAGTGTAGATACATTTCTAGACAAAATCATGCCATGCAGGAATACGCAACTAAAGCACTCCCGACAGACAGAATCATAGAGTTGGAAGAGACCACAAGGGCCATCCAGTCCAACTCCCTTTCATGCAGGAACTCAAAATCAAAGCATCCCTGACAGATGGCCATCCAGCCTCTGTTTAAAGGCCTCCAAAGAAGGAGACTCCAGCACTCTCCAAGGGAGTGTCTTCCACTGTCGAAGAGCTCTCACTGTCAGGAAGTTCCTCCTAATGTTGAGGTGGAATCTCTTTTCCTGTAGTTTGCGTCCATTGTTCTGAGTCCTATTCTCTGGAGCAGCAGAAAACAAGCTAGTGTCCTCCAGATGGTCAACCAACCTCTGTTTAAAGTCCTCTGAAGAAAGAGAGAGTCTACCACCCTTCAAGGTAGTCCAATCCAGTGTTCAGCAGCTTTTAGCAACAGGAAGTTCTTGTTGATGTTTAGATGGAATCCGTTTTCCTCTAATTTGAATTCATTGGTTTATGTATTGTATACCGTTCTGGTCAATATGAATGATAAATGACAAATATGGGACCCAAATCTAAACATAAAATTCAGTTTTTCCTATATAATAATAATAAATAATAAAATTTATTTATACCCCACCCCTTTGAGATCAATCGTACGCATAACTTGAAGGCAATTTTGTACATAATATCTTTAATAATTTTGTACATGAAACAAAGATTGTGTATGCTGAACTGTGAGAAAGCAAAGATGTCACTCTCTCAGTCACTCATGTGGATAGTTTTGGATTTTTTTTATTAAAGTTTATTAGAAAAACTAAAAACAAACAGACAATAAACAAATACATTAAAACAAATACAAATACAAGTACACACTACAACACACATTACAGATACAAATACAAATACAGATACAAACAAATACAGATACAAATACAGATAGTTTTGGATTTTGAAGTATTTTGCATTTTGGAATTCTGGATAAGGGAGATGCAACCTGTAGTGTCATTATTCCATTTTAACTGCTGTGGCTGGATCCTATGGGATCCTGGGGTTCATAGTCTGGGGAGGCATGAAGAAAGTGCTGTTACACTTATTTCCTACTATGTGCTTCCCACTGGAGAGACAGTTGGCCACTGTGTATACAGGGTACTGGTCTAGCTAGACTTTTGGTCTAATGCAACGTGGCTCTTTTGTTCTTAGATAGTGATGCTTGGATGTTCTGGCCTGCTTTTATCCTCCTGGAGTTTATACCATTGTGGTTAATTTGGTTAGTGTTAACTCATCTCAAGTCAACCCCAACTCAGGGCAGTCCTGTGGATGAGATATCTCCAAACCTCCCTACTCTACATTTCTCTGCTTATTCCTGGAAATTCCTGCCTGTGGTCTCCCTGATTGAGTCTCTCCATCTGGCATGCGGTCTTCCTCTCTTTCTACTACCTTCTATCTTTCCTAGCATTATTATCTTTTCTAGTGAATCTCGTGATGGGGCCAAAGTACAACAGCCCCAGTTTCGTCATCTTGGCTTCCAGGGAGAGTTCAGGCTTGATCTGTTCAAGGATGCACTTGTTTGTCTTTTTGGCCGTCGATGGTATCCTCAGCACTCTTCTCCAGCACCACATCTCCAATGAGTTGATTTTCTTCCTATGTGCTTTCTTCATTGTCCAGCTCTCACATCCATATATGGTGATGGAGAATAGAGTAGCTTGGATGATTCTAACTTTAGTGTTCAATTGTATATCTTTACACTTTAAGTTCTTATTTAATTCTTTCATAGCTGCCCTTCCCATTCCTAGAATTTTTCTTATTTCTTAATTACAGTCTCCATTCTGATCCAAGTATTTGATCCAATGTACAAAAAATCTTTAACTATTTTGATTTCCTTGTTGTTTGGGTTGAATTTATATAGATCCTCCATGGTCATTATTTTTGTTTTCTTTATGTTCAGCAGTAAGCCTGCCTTTGTACTTTCTTCTTTAACTTTTCTTAGTATTTGTTCCAAGTCTATGATGTTTTCCACTAGTATTATGGTGTCATCTGCATATCTTAGATTGCTGATGTTCCTTCCTCCTATCTTCACTCCTCCTTCTGAGTCTAAACCTGCTCTTTGTATGATATTTTCTACATACAAGTTAAACAGATAGGGTGATACATTGCAGCCTTCCCTGACCCCTTTGCCAATTGGGAACCATTCTGTTTTTCCATACTCTTTTTTAACAGTTTCCTCTTCTCCTAAGTACAGTTTCTCATCAGGACCGTCAAATGTAGTGGCACTCCCATGTCCTTAAGAGCATTTTCATGATCTGTGCAGGCAAAGGCTTGGCTATAGTCTATAAAGCACATATGGATCTTTTTCTGGAATTCTTTGTAGTGTCAAGTTTGGTGGACCTAGACCTCAAGAACCAGGATAGCATGGTAGTGATAAAGATACTACAGCTTAGTTTTGGATTCTTCAGACAGAGATGCACCGCAGTAGTAGTGTCAAATCTGAATTGCCCTCAAAACCACCCAATCTTTAAAGATTCCCTTTCCAGCCCCCCTTTTTCCAGTCAGTGATCCTGGTTTTTGAATCAGATCAAAAGATCCTTTGAAGATTCCTCCCTTCCCCATCATCATAACATTTGTCCCAGGAAGGATGATGTGGTCAGAGTTCTACCTCAGGAAATAAGCAAGTCATAAAACTACAGTTCCCCTATTATCTGTTTGGTTACCAAGCATAATTTCCCTCCGTTCTTTGCCCCTCTCCCTTTGCACTTCCCTTTAGTTAACCATAGCACTATTTCACTATCAAATTATTTCTGTTTCACCATATCATTTATCCCCACTCCCTTAACCATCATATGTTTGCAATATAGTCCCTAGTAGATCTTCATTCCCTGAACCCTACTTGCACTTCTGGAATTTCTCTATCCATGTATGATTGGAGTCTGTACTGCAGGATTTTGAGTATAATTTTTGTTTGCATGTGAAATTAATGCTATGGTCCTATAGTTACTGCAGTCTTTCATGTCTCCTTTTTTGTGGATGGGGATGTATATTGATTGTGGCCATTCTTTTGTTTTCCATATTTGTTGCCATATTTTAGTTAATACTTGAGTTGATTCTGTCTGTGTGGATTGTAACAGTTCAATTGGAATATCATTTGTTCCTGGCAAATGATCTTCCCAATTGCTCTTACTACTACTACTACTACTAATAAATTTTATTTATATACCGCCCATTGGTGACCCAATCCACAACATTAAAATAATACAGGCTAAAACCAACGTATTTCCCACCCCCCTTAAAAAACTATTAAACCAGATTTAATTAAAACCAATACCAACAAATTTAAAATATACAATAATAAAACAACAATAAAACCCCTGCAGCTTCCTACAAGGGGAGAGTTATGGAGGATCAGCTGAAGGGGAGGAGGACCGAGGCCGGGATATTTAGTCCGGGAAGGCCTGCCGGAAGAGATCCGTCTTGACAGCCCTTTTAAAGCTGTCTAAAGATGTTAATTGACGGATCTCGTCCGGCAGGCCGTTCCAGAGCCTGGGGGCGACAACAGAAAAAGCCCTCTGGGGTACTACAGCTTCCATCTTACTTTCTAGAATTTGAGGTTCATCTTCGTATGGTTCTTCATTCCATGTGCCATTCATTTTATCATCTTTTATCATCTCTTCTATATAGCTCTTATGTGTATTGCTTCCAACATCTTTTTATATCTGTTCAGTTGTGTAGTATGTTCTTCTGTATATAGAGCATCCCCAACCTTGGTTTGAACTTTCCTTTAAGTTCCCTGATCTTAAGGAAAAGGTCTCGTCCTTTCTTTTTTGTTGTTTTCTTCTGTTCCTCTGTATTGATATTTATAGTAGTTACCTTTATAATTTGTATTCACCTCTTTTTTGTCTGCTTATTCTGACAGGTGATGAGAAGAATGACCCTGGTAATTCTGCTGAGCCAGATTTCCATTGGATGTTGTCAGGAAGAGTTGAACAGAATATTCTCCCCTGTTCCAACCGGGGGGAAGTTTCTGAGGTCCTATATGGAAGCTGCCTAGAGAGGGAAGCGGGGAAATTTATTAACTCCCAGGGCACCTATGAGGACCTGGATGAAAGCATCCAGCAACAGGGAATGCTCCCTAGCAGTGAGAGGGACAGTGCTTGCCATGTGTGTGGAAAAGTCTTTCGTCGGCGATCCAACCTTATTGCACACGAGAGAACCCACTCAGGAGAGAGGTGGTACAACTGCTCAGAATGTGGGAAAAGCTTTGTCAGCCGTGCTGCCTTCCTCATCCACCAGAGAGTGCACACTGGTGAGAAGCCCTACAAATGCTCTTACTGTGGGAAGGGCTTCAACACAGGTTCCAGCCTTACTCGACATAAGAGAATCCATACAGGTGAGAAGCCGTACAAATGCCTGGATTGTGGAAAGCGCTTCAATGATTATTCCAACTTCATCGTCCACAAGAGGATCCACACAGGGGAGAAGCCATACGAATGCTCCATTTGTGGGAAGCGGTTCAGTGACAACTCGAATTTTATCAAGCACCATCACTGAGAGGCAACTGGGTCTCATGTTCTTGTTTCCAAGAAAACCAAAACAAAAATAAGGAGTTAACATGCCTATAAAGTAACCTCTTAGGACACTGTAGAAGCACTGCCTGCTGAGATGGGGCTTGTGTGTGAGAGTCACGGCAAAACTGAGTTCTCAACAGCTTCTGTTGCCTTGGCAAGCAAATGTTTCCCCCAGGAACCTGTTCCAAAGAGACAGATGGAGGTAGTGGGTAGAGCTCTCCCAACCCAACTTCTGCTAATGTAGCCTGTTTGTAATAACTTTTCCCCTCTATACACATAGAGAGACACGCAGAGACTAGCATCCTGTTTATGAGTCACAGTGTTATAAGTTAGATTTATGACCTCTTAACTGTTTCCTAGTCACATTTACAATCATGGTACGATTGCCATGATTATAAATATATCTGAAACCCACTTTAAAATCCAATAAGTCACACTGAGAGATGAAGTTTAGTGGTGCTGGTGAGTAGGGGGCTGAAAGATGATACTTCCAGTCTTCTGTCAGTGAGCCATGATGTGCAGGAGGAGCTGTGACAGGGGGTCCCTACTTCTGCTTCTTGCACTGCACCTTGCTGGTGGGAGGGTGCTGGGCATGTCATCCACACCAGAACTCCCTCCCTTGGTGTGGCTGGCTGAATTTTAAGGTGAGTTTCAGGGGTTGCATTAGGAGATGGATTCTAGCAGTCACGTTGTGGCTATGCGTCTGAAGTAGATTCTTGGCTTATGTCTCGTTCACTGCCTACAACTCAATCACTTGTCCTGAACCCCTGGATCTTGTGCAAACTTTTTTTCAAGTGAACCCATCTGTGGTCATTCATCCAGCAAAGAGCAAACAGAATCCTTGCAGGTAGTTGAAGCCTAAAGGCTATGGCAGAATTCCTACATTGCCCAGCATAGCATTAGCATTCTACAGGCAGAACTCTGCCATATCTACCTGCTCACTACCCCCCAGTATTCATGGTTTTTCTGCAGTAGCCCCTCTGAACAGCTGTTCCATGAGTGGTGGAAAGTAAGGGCTTGGATTGGAGAAGTGTCTGGCTGTGCCTCGTAGCCAGATGCAGAACAGTGACATCATCCGCTGGGGCCCTGGTGGAATTTGGTGGAAGATATACTTGATCTGCATCTGGCTATGAAGCATAGCCACGTTCTTCTTCAATCCCCTGTGCTCTCTCTCAGCCCTGGAATAGCCATTCAGTGGGGCGGTCACAGCAAAACTGAGACTCCTGGGTGGCACTTTGGTTGTTGCAGTAGGGGAGAAAAGAATACCAACCTTCACAGTTTTCTATAAAAAGACATATGCAAGCATAAGGAGGAGTTACACTTTCATAGGTCACTAACAGGATGCCAGCCTGTGATGGCTATTGTTGAGTAGGGTAAAAATCTAACATGAGTGTTGGAAGATTTGCATTTTTAACTGCCATGGCTCAGTGCTATGGGATTTGTATTTTTATGAGATATTTGGCCTTCTCTTTCAAGAGAGATTTGGTGCCACAACAAACTACACATCCCAGGATTCCATAAAATAGAGCCATGACAGCTGAAGCAGTACCAAACTGCACTAATTCCACAGTGTGGCAGCAACTTAGGATGTTGCCTGAACAATTAAAGTGGGATCAGCATGATCAGCATGCTGTGATAGTGCAGTGTAAAAGGGATTTTAATTCACTTGCTTCAAAACCAGCCTAAGGTGATAATGCTGCCTTTAGGAGCCTTCCACTTCATTCTATTGAAAGAAGCTCCAGATGTTTGTTCCAAAGTCCTGCCATAATGGTGCAATTACTCTGCATTGTATCCCTGGGTTAGCATGGTGATCTTACTGTCTATAACAGGGGTAGGCAACCTTTCCCCTTTAAGGGCTGAGGG
>CM034703.1:325163708-325185665 GCA_020142125.1 Phrynosoma platyrhinos
ACATCAGTTAAAAATGCATCAGTTAAAACACACCTCAATTTAAAAGGACAAATGAGATGTACACATATTAAAACGATCCACATTTAAAATTCATCCTTTAAAATTCACAATTTAGAAATCATCCGGATAAACCTGCTGGAAACTGGTCTTCAATGTTGTCTTGAATTCGAGCAGCGTATTCAGCTGGCGAATCTCTTTCGGCAGGTCATTCCACAGTCTTGGGGCAGCTGAAGAAAAAGTCCTCTGGATGTCAGTCGCCAACCTAATCCTGGCTGTAAATGGAGTAAACGTCCGCCAGAGAACCAGACTGTATGGGGCAGATTGTATGGGAGATGGTGATCCCGCAGATAACCTGGCCAATATATAGCCGTCCAAAACACACTGCAGAAATAATTCAGTTTGAGACCACTTTAACTACCCTGGTTCAATGCTAGGGAATTCTGGCTACTGTAGTTCTGTGAGACATTTAGCCTCCTCTGTCAGAGGACTCTGGTGCCATGAATAAACTACAGTTCCCAGGATTCCTTAGCACTGAGCCAGGGCAGTTAAAATGGTCTCAGGCTGGATTATTTCTGCAGTGTGTTTTGGACCTAGGAAACAGATCCAGGGGTAGCCGTGCTGGCCATATGGCAAAGTATAATAACACCCCAAATCCACAAAACAATGGTACCTTTTATGGGGACGACCAAAATGCACAAAATACATGATACAAGCTTTCGAAGCTCCACCGCCTTCTTCATCAGGCAAAGGTGTTAAAAAAAATCATAAAGGAATTAGCTGGAATACACAAAAAATATACAAAGGATTGCTGTATATAGGCTAGGAAGTCTTTTTAATGAATGAATGAAAAGTAGGCTAGAATGTATAGAAGTGTGAAAGAAAGAGAATGTATATATATGAAAGAAAGATGGTTGTATCTGAGAAATATGTAAATGGATGGATTGTATATGTTGTGCTGTTCTTTATTTTGGTTGTTTTGTTTTAACATATATTTGGAAATCAATAAAGAATATTAAAAAATCATAAAGGAGAATTTCCTTTTGAGGATGTTAGTCGCAGGTTTGCATTTTGTCAAGATGTTGATGGTGGTGTTTTGGGATCTGTGCAGGCAGTCCAAATATTGCAAAGTACACTAACTTCCACATCTACAAAACAGTGATACCTATATTGGGCCAGTGGAGCTTTGAAAGCTTGCAACCATGTATTTCGTGCATTTTCATTGGCCCCACAAAGGTATCACTGTTTTGTGGATTTTGGATGCTATTGTACTTAGCTGTACTGTATTTGGTCTGCTTGCATAGATATCCCACCATATTCAGAACAACACCAGCAACATATTGACAAAATGCAGGCCTGTGGCTAACATCTATCTATCCTGATGAAGAAGCCAGTGAAGCTTTGAAAGCTTGCAACATGCATTTTGTGCATTTTGATTGGCCCAATAAGGATATAATTGTTTTGTAGATTTTGGATGTTATTATACATTGTTAGTCTGATATCTTCCATGAATTTGGCCAGTCCCCTTTCAACCCGTCCCATTTAGCAACTGCTGCTATTCTGGGGCAGGCAATGCCAAATTTTAACTATATTATTTTTTTTTATTACAATAAATAAATATCATCATCATCATCATCTGCTCCTCCTCCTCCTCTTCTTCTTCTTCTTCTTCTTCTTATTTCTATCTCACCTTTTTCCCAGATTGAGACTCAAAGTGACTTACAACAATTAAAAAAAAATGGCTGCATCTTCAGGATTAATGCCAGATCGACACCTCTTGAACTGTCACGGCTCCATGCTATGGAATTCTGGGATTTGTAGTTTGTTGTGGCAGCAGTGCTCTCTGACAGAGAAGGTTAAATATCTCACAAAGTGACAGATCCCAGAATTCCATAACATGGAGCCATGGCAGTTATAGTGTTGTCAGTCTGCATTATTTCTCCAGTGCAGGTGGAGCCAATGTTAAAAATCCAAAAAATCCAAAAGTTAAAACACAGTTTTTTTTTGGGGGGGGGGGGGAAATCAGATTTTTTTATACCATATTAAAACATATATCATGAAAATACACCCTCAAGTGCAACAATCCTAGAGTGGGGTAGGATAAAATTGATTTATAACCAATTTGATTCAACTGTAAAAAAATAATTTCAGTGAACAGGTGAATTAAAACAAGACTGTTTAACTGTGCATTGTGCAAAGGAATCCTTCCTTTGGTATGTCTTGAGTTCCCATGATTTTTCTTCCATGAATAACCCCATTGTATTTTTTTATTATAAAAATTATTATTATATTATTCCCCTCCCATATACCCTTTCCAGACAATTTTTCCATCATAAAATCTGCCCCATTTATTCAGAAGTCCTTTCATTTCTTTGTCTCCCACTTTTGGCTGTACTTGCTGCGCTGTCTGTTATTGTTTGTTTCTGTTTTTGTGAATGAAGTCTACTCATGATGTTTTAACTAAGATGTTTTAATGTATAATTGGTTTAATACTTTATAAGGGGTGGGTGGGTTTTGGGTTTTGGGGGGGCATTGTTTAATATAATGTATAGAATTTTAACTCTTGTATGCCAGCCCAATTGCTTGTCAGAGGGGTGGGATACAAATAATAATTTATTATTATTATTATTATTATTATTATTATTATTATTATTATTATTATTATTTAAAATACATACTGCTGCTACTAAGGTGTGGATTTCATAAGTTTTTCTTAGGCAAGGGATATTTCAGAGGTGGTTTTGCCAGTTCCTTCCTGTGAAATATAGCTTACAGGACCTGGCGTTTGTTGGCGGTCTCTCATCCAAGTACTAAGCAGGACTGACCTTGCTTAGCTTTCAAGATCAGATGGGATCTGGTGCCTGTAGGGTAGGGCATTTAGGTGTCTTTTTTAATCATTAATTTGAAAGTTCTTTTCAGATCCTTAATTCTGCCTTCAGGTGTATAGATGGAACATACAAGGGGATGGCAATCCAGATATTTTGCCATTTGAGGCAGAAGATCCACCAAGATCCCTTCCAGTAATTTTGCAATAATAACCAAGTTGATCATATGATGCCCTTTTATAACATTGCATAGAAACTGGGCTTAAAAAGCATTTGCACTGGCAGCCAGTATGCTCCTGGTTTGAATTCTAGTGATGACAAAGCCCCTGAATACCTTGAAATCTTGATATTTGAAGGAGTGCCTCTCCTTATATATGCCTGTCGGAGGCATATAGGGGGTTGCAGACTGCCAGAAATAGTGCAAATTGAGTCCACTTTAAGGGTTAGAGTTAGTGCTAGGGAATCATGGGAATTGTTTTTTGTTTTTTTTCTGAGACATTGAGCCATCTCTGTCAGAGAGCTCTGGTGCCACAATAAACTACAATTCCTATGATTCCCTAACCCTAACCCTAAAAGTGGACTCAATTTGCACTATTTCTGGCAGTCTGCAACCCCCAATATATTCCTATGTCCCATCATTTTGGGCAATACATTGAAGACGGTCTTATCAGCTGTGGCATTCTGGTTGTAGAATACTATTTTCTTAAAAGCTTAATTGATACCAAGAAAAAAAAAAGGGACCCATCTCCCAGTGCTCAATGGATAGCTGTTTTATTCTCGAAAAAGCCCAGTGTGTTTTAATTTGTACATAATTCAATGGCGTTCATCAGGGGCAACATAAAAACAGAAAAATACACAGCAGTGTATAAAGTTTAGAACGATCTATATACTATGATGGAAAGCCAGCATGGTATATAGCAGTTGGAGTGTTGGACTTGGAGTTCAATTCCCCACTCAGCCATAAGCAAGTCACACGCTCTCAGCCTCAGGGAAAGGCAATGGCAAACCTCCCCTGAACAAACCTTGCCAAGAAAACCCCATAAGTCAGAAATGACTTGGAAAGCACACAACAAAAATATTACGGTATGTAAATGTGTCATTCTTTTAATTTTAATTTTATATTTGTTTTTTAGGTAACCCCTGAAGACAGCCCTTGAAATATATTTAGGCTGCAGTGCTTTGGGGCTTTTTCCAAAATGAGGCTGCAGAAATAAAGCAGTTTGACACAGGAACTGCCCTACTGGCTCCATCCTATGGATTCCTGGTATTTGTAGTTTGGTGGGACACCAAAACTTTCTAAGGCTAAATATCTCACAAAGCTACAGTTCTCAGAAGCATTGAGTCATGGAAATTAAAGTGGTGTCAAACTGCATTATTTCTGCAGTGCAGATGCAGCCTAAAACAGCCATCCATTGAGCACTTGGAGACAGGTCTCTTATTTTCCTGTGGTTTTTATTAGGTGTTCTCCAGGGCTTTTTGTTTTTGACACCAATCCTGATATCATAGCAAGCAATATGTTTCAGGAGGCTAGGAATATCCTCTCTTTAGAGAACAATTGCAGCCAATGTTGCTGTCGTTCGGGCAGCAAGTTAAAACATGATTGTTTACTAAAGCCTTTGGGACCTAATTGATTTTATAAAATTCCACACATGTGCATGATTTTAAATGTGCATTTTAGCTGGTTTCAGACTGTCTTCTTTTATCTTTTTTAAATTTTAGTCTTGGTCAAGTCACACTCTCTCAGCCTCATTTGAAGGCAATGGCAAACCCCCTGTAAAGAAACGTGCCAAGAAAACACCACGATAGTGCCACCATAAGTCGGAAACGACTTGAAGGAACACGACAGCAAACAACAACAAAATCATTTTATTGTTCATTTGTTTTGAACTAGTCCAGTCATTTTATTGTATGCTGCTCTGAAATCTTTAGATGCAGGACAGAATATAAATAGTGAGACTGATTTGATTGATTGATTGATTCCAGCACCAAGTAAAAACATGACTTTTTACTAAAATGGTTGTTACCTAGTTGACCTTCTACCAATCTGCACATCTGCCTGGTTTTTACATTGCTTTGAATGGGTTTCAAGCCTTGTTGCAATGTTAAATGGTTTAATATGCTTTGAGTCCATTTTAGTTATTTTCACACTTTTATTTGAAATAATCTTGTTAATATTTTATTATTACGAAAAAGAACAAATCATCAAGAAATAAAGAGAAAATGTGACATGAAAACCTGAACAAATAAAAGAGAAAAGGAGGAAAAACCCACAAAGGCAACAGACAAAAGGGATTTCCCCCTTTTCTTAATTTCTCCTTTCTAAACTACATCCATTTATATAAACAGTCTTTTCATAATAGAAAAATAATTCCTTCTTAAATATCAAATTCTGTAGTTACATTGTCTCATTTTCTTTTCTTTTCTTTACGTATTCTATAAAAGGTTGCCAAGTTTGTATCGGATTGCCTTTGATCAAGATAGTCAACTTGTCTGATGCCGCAAGATCCAGTAATATTTCTATCCATTCTTCAAGCGTCGGAGTTTTCTTCCGCTTCCAGTATTTGGCATCTAGTAATCTTGCTGCTGTACTCCTATAACAGATTAAAATACTATTCTCTCTTTCCAATTTCTCTTCAGAGTCTATCATATTTAAGAGAAATAATTCAGGTCTAGATATTATTTCTATTTATCCTTCTAATTTTAACCAATATCATGGGCCCATGGTATTCATTGGCCTTTGGTTCCAGGCCCCCCTGGATACCAAAATCTGTGGATGCTCAATTCCCATTATATCCAAGGGTATAGTAAAATGATATTTATATAAAATGGCAAATTCAAGGTTTGCATTTGGGATTTTTTTTTTTTTGAGGGGAAGGAATATTATCAGTCCATGGATAGTTGAATCCATGGGTGCAGAAGCCGTAGAGATGGAGGGTGGCTTGCATTTTCTTGCTCTTTTACAAGTCCATCATTGTTGATGAAAAGACCCAACAAATTTATTACATTTCCAACATGTGTTATTTATATTTTGGTCTATTTAAGCCAATTTGTCATGGGTCATCTACCAGCTGTACATCATCTAGTTCTCCTTAAGATCATAACAACAAGAAAATTTAAAGCCTTTTTAGGCCATGCCTTTTCCGATTGTTAAATGGTTTAATATGTTTTGATTCCATTTAAAACTGTTATTATTATTTGATCTTTTAAATGGTTTAAAAATGGGTCAAATGGATTATATTGTACACCATCGTGAGATTTTTAAGTCTAGGACAGGATAAAAATAGGAACTGCTGGGAACTGCTTCCACAGACCCTTTCACACTACACACTTTTAGCACTATGATTCCACTTTAACTGCCATGGCAACATCCTGTGGAATCCCATGGTTTGTAGTTTGGTGAGGCACTAGAGCTCTCTGACTCCCTATACTGCCAATCCCAGGAATCCACAGGATGTAACCATGGCAGTTAAACTGGAATCATAGTGCTTTAATGGCTCAGTGTGAATGGGCCCCAGGTTTCTTTTGCACTCCCAATCCTTTACATTCCTAATGTTAGCCACAGACCATGCTGGCTGGGAGATTCTGGGAGTTGTAGTCAATAAGGATCTGCTTACTCCATTGTCAAATCCTTTGTGAATGTTAAAAATTGCTGGGCCCCAAAACATTATATGGAGAAAGGCAACAATAAGCAATCAGAAAAAAAAATAAGTGACTGGAGTTGGTGCTCTTTAGAGATATCAGTACAGAAGCCTCTTCTTTCCCTTTCTGCCCAAATTTGACATTGTAAAGTTTCTTTGAGACTTCTAGCTGATCGGGCCTAGTAAATAGCATTTTGTTGTTGTGTGCCTGCAATTTTTTCCTGATTTATGGTGACCCTAAGGCAAGCCTATCATGGGGTTTTCTTGCCAAGATTTGGGTCAGAGGGAGTTTTACCACTGCATTCCTCTGAAGCTGTGAGAGTGTGACTTGTCCAAGGTCCTGATAGATTTTCATGGCTGAGGGGGATTCAAACCCTGGTCTCCAGGATTGTAGTCCAGTGCTCAAAGCATTACACCAGTGGTTCTCAAATGGGGAAGGGGGATGAGTGTTAGCAACATCTGCCAAACGGTGACCATAGAATCATGCTGGAGGACTTAGAAATGCCTAGAGGAGTGTTCTCTCTAGGAATGGCTAGGTTCTCCAGCACAACTCTATGGTCAACTTCTGGCAAAGTTGCGCTGGAGGAGCTAGAGATTCCTAGAGAGAACATATTAATCAAAACCACAAATATTCAAATCCACAAAAGTCAAAACTGCAGATGTGGAGGGTCAGCTGTAAAATGTTAAAATATGGATATTTATGAATGTGTGAACAAAAATATGCACACTGAACAAAATAAAATATTTTTTCATATACTAAGTCGAGTGGGGGGGCACAACATCCACATGTAGATGTAAAGGGGGTCACAAGGATAAAAAAGTTTGAGAACCACTGCACTACGCCATGCTGGCTAGCTTACCGTTACGATTATCAATTGTAAGTACTACCCCAGCCGACTTTAAGACCCAGCAGCCACATCGAGGGAAGGAGGTCTGTTCAGTTGCTGATCAGGGTGCAAGGAGGATGACATTTCCAGCCCTCTCCTACCATTGCATAGTGATTTGAGCATTGGACTGTGAACCTGGAGACCAGAGTTTGATTTCCTCCTCGGCCATGAAGCCCACTGGATGACCTTGGGCAAGTCACACACTCTCAGCCTTAGGGGAAGGCAATGGCAACCCCCCTCTGAACAAATCGTGTCAAGAAAACCCCAGGATAGTTCACCTTAGGGTCGCCATAAGTCAGGAATGACTTGAAGGCACACAACATCAAACCCACCAGTGAGCTTGGCTGCGACAATCAGAAGCAGGACTTCTGTCACACTTACTTGTCACAGCCTTATTTGCCAGTGGGAGGGGGCTGGAAACATCTTCCCCTTTGCACCCTAGAATCATAGAATCATAGAATTGGAAGAGACCACAAGGGCCATCCAGTCCAACCCCCTGCCATGCAGGAACTCCCAATCAAAGCATCCCTGACAGATGGCCATCCAGCCTCTGCTTAAAGACCTCCAAGGAAGGAGACTCCACTACTCTCCGAGGGAGTGTCTTCCACTGTCGAACCGCCCTTACTGTCAGGAAGTTCCTCCTAATGTTGAGGAACTGATCAGCAGCTGGACAGACTTCCTTCCCTCAATGAGACTGCTGGATCTTAAGCTAGGCCTGGGGAGTTGGGCCAGAAGGTGTTACAGTGAACCCTTGCTATTTGCTGCGGTTTGGTTCCCGGATACCTCACGCGTCACCAAAATCCATGAATGTACAAGTCCCATTAAATAGAATGGATAGCAAAAATGTGTCCCATATATAAAATGACAAAACCAACAACAGTGCATGTTGCATTATGCAATTTGTGTGAATGTATTAAATAATTAGCAAATAAGTATTAGATTGACTAAGGGCCTTTGCAGAATCCCAGAAATAGTGCAAATTGAGTCCACTTTAACTGCCCTGGCTCAGTGCTAGGGAATCATGGGAATTGTATTTTTTTCTGAGACACTGAGCCTTCTCTGTTAGAGTGCTCTGGTGCCACAATAAACTACAGTTCCCATGATTCCCAACACTGAGTCAGGGCAGTTAAAGTGGACTCAAGTTGCACTATTTCTGGCAGTCTGCAAAGGCCCTAAATAATCAATTATTTGACCATCATTTGTGGTTCTAGGATCTTAGTTTGGGTACATTACATTAATAAAGGAGAGTGTGAACCAACATGGTGTAGTGGTTTGAGGACTGGACTACAACTCTGGAGACCAGGGTTCGAATCCCCACTTGGCCATGGAAACTCACTTCGGTGACCTTGGGCAAGTCACACACTCTCAGCTTTGGAGGAAGGCAAAGGCAGCCCCCTCCCCGAATAAATCTCGTCAAGAAAACCCGATGATAGGTTTTCCATAAGTTGGAAATGACTTAAAGGCACAAAACAGCAAATAAAGTAGAACAGGGGTGGGCAAGATGCATCCTATGGACAGCAGAGGCCCCAGAATCCCCTGCCAATCCTAAAATGCCCCTACCCATCTACCCCAGTTTTATTTTCACCTGAAAACCATGTGGGAACTCCCCAAAATGTGTGAAACCACCCCAGGCAAAGACAGAAAGCCCCCCCACAAACATCCCCCAGCACCTCCAAATACCTCTACTATTCGAATCCTCCTTAAAATTGTGAGAGTGAGTAACATCACATCACTTCCGGTCTCCATTTTGGGAAGGACTCAAATGAAGATGGAAATATTTGGGAGCACTGTTGGGGGCTTGCAACACAGCAGGACGAGGAGGAAAACTTGTCTCTTTCTACTGAATACATTTGTTACATCTTACAACTCGGTATTTGTTGTTTACTGTATATACTCCTGTATAAGTCTAGGAATTTTAGTCCAAAAGTGGGCCCCAAAAACCTGAGTTTACTTATACATTGGTCAATGTAAGTACTGTACTTTCATTCTTAATTTTTTTTAAAAAAGGAATCATCTCCTGGTGAAAGGCGAGGGTGCCAGTGGTTCCCAAACTTCAATCCTCCAGGTATTTAGGACTTCAGCTCCCAGGATTCCTGGACATTGGCCGTGGTGATTGGGGCTTCTGGGAGTTGAAGTCCAAAATACTTGGCAAAGCATAGTTTGGAAATCTCTGGTGTAATCTGTCCTGGAAGCACTAACCATTCTTCTATTCTCTCATCCATCCAGCCCTTTAGTGAGCACAAACAGTTGTATCTGCTGTAATTTTGTAAGATCTTTGGCATTGTTTTCTTTTGCTTCATCCATTAGATTCTTTGTTACATGCCCTTAGATTTTACTCTTGACTTTACTCCTGGTTCTGATCAAAATCCTTATTTTGGCCCCCAACTCTGCCCTCGATTTATACATGAGGTTGAATTATGGTCGAGTATATATAGTAATTAAATTTAGTCAATTAGAGTAGTTATATTATGCCCTTCAGAGAAAAAGACTCCTAGAGGAGCATGTTGTTGCTGCTGTGTGCCTTCTAGTCATTCCTGACTTACGGCGACACTAAAGCAAATCTATCCTGGGGTTTTGTTGGCAAGATTTGTTCAGAAGAGGTTTCCCATTGCCTTCCCATGTGGCTGAGAGCATGTGACTTGCCCAGGATCACCCAGTGGGTTTTATGGCCGAGTGGGGAATCGAACCCTGGTCTCCAGAGTCACAGTCCAGCACTCAAATCACCATGCTGACTCTTACAAATTGTAAATTTGACAGTTCTCTGTCCTCAGGTTTAAATGAGATGGGGCACACGAGGAAAAGGGGATGGAAGTGAGGGGGGGCACTGTGTTCATCAGATGCTGGCTGTTCTTCTCTCCCTTGGAGGCCAGAAGTTTAGCAGCATCTCATCAGCCATCGAAACCCAGGAATGATAGAGCTGTGCCAGAGGTTTAGCAATTGGAATATGGAGGGAGGCCCTCCTTTATACCACACTTAGAGTCATTACTGTTCATCTTAAATGTGACTGCTGTTTCCTGCACAAGGAGGGTGGGAAGAACCATACCATGATCTTCTGCTTCCTCTGACAGGTTGCATATGTGGATGTTGGGGAGAGAAAGACCAGCCAGAAGACTCTTGAGACATTGCAGAGAAGACTCAGAGTCATGGCCACACTCGGTAGCGATTCCGAAGAAGGCTCCGAGAGGCTACCAGGTGATCATCCAAAGGAAACCAAAATCCAGTTCATTAATTCCTCAGGAGGCTATGTCGAGGCTGATGACTACCTGGCCCAGGAGGGCATCATCAAGACTGAGGTAGAAGAGGATGGATATGAAAGCCTACAGAGCTTTGGCTGGAGCCCGGTTCTTGTGAGGAGTCCGACAAAAGTGACGGGAGAGAAGCCCCACCGGTGTTCGGTCTGTGGAAAGACCATCTCCACCAAAGCCAAGCTCATCATCCATGAAAGGACCCACACGGGAGAGAAGCCCTTTGTGTGCTCCTATTGCGGGAAGCGTTTCAACCAGCAAGCGCACCTCAACGGGCACCAAAGGACCCACACAGGGGAGAGGCCCTACAAGTGCCTTGACTGCGGGAGGAGCTTCAGCGATGGGACTTCCTTCAAGAGGCACCAGCGGATCCACACGGGAGAGAAGCCCTATGAGTGCGCAGACTGTGGACGGTGCTTCCGCGACACCACGGGCATCAAGAGGCATATGATTGCCCACATGGCCAAGAAACCCCATAAATGCGAAGATTGCGGGAAGAGCTTCCTGCACCGCTCGGAGCTGGTGAAGCACGAGAAGAGGCACCCGAGAGAAAAACCATACGGCTGTTCAGTCTGCGCTCAGAGCTTCAGTAAGCCATTGTACCTTTTTAGGCATGGGATTGTCCATGTCCGAGAACAACGTGAGCACCAGCAGTACAAGAACGGCTTCCCTCCTGAAACCCAGGGGGTTGCACATGATGGTGCCTGTGGGATGGAGGGGCCAGAGGGGGCCAGGGGCCCTATTCCCAAGTGTGCCGCAATGCGCATGGAAGGGGAGAGGACCTTTCGTTGTTCAGAATGTGGGAAAAGCTTCAGTCAGCAAACCAACCTGGTGGTTCACTGGCGAACCCACACAGGAGAGAAACCCTACAAATGCCCAGACTGCGAGAAAACCTTCGGTGACCGGACCTCCCTGAGGAGACATAAGAGGATCCACACGGGAGAGAAGCCCTATCAGTGCTCCGAGTGCGGGAAGCGGTTTAACGATAGCACATCCTGCAAGAGGCACAAGACCACCCACTCGGGTGAGAAGCCACATAAGTGCAAACATTGTGGGAAAAGCTTCATGTATCAAATCCAGCTGAATAAGCATGCGAGAAGCCACCCAGGGGAGGCTCTGTAGGAAATGTGCCAACTGGGGGGAAATTTTCCACTTGATATGCATTCGTGTTACTCCTTGGAGAAGGGACACCCAGGGCTGCCGCAACAGAAGCAGCACCAGCAGCACAAGAACTGCTGTACTGGGTGCAGAAGCTATTGATAAAATGCCACTCCGTGGATTCATCTGATTCCCCTTGAAAGCCATCAGCTGCTACCACATTGTGTGGCAGTGAGTTCCGCAAGTTAATAATGTGCAGTATGAAGCACTATCTCTCCCCTCCCATTGTCCGATCTGTATCTATGACTGTTGTTTCGTTTGGATGGCCCAAAGTTCTAATTTTATCCAAGAGAAAGAGAACTCTCCCCACTTTCTCCATACCATTCATAATGAATTTTCTACCACATCCTTTCACTTAGTTGGCCCCAGTGTGTTAGCCTCTCCTTGTAGCAGAGTGAGGTGAGAGTGGGGTGAGCCAACCCCCTAATGTAATTTTGGTTTCTCTTGTCTGTGCTGGGCCCAGCCCAATAAAAGAAATATTAACTTATAGTGAGTGGATCCCGGCCTGACTTGCCTATGTTTGAAGGTGTGCTGGTGAAGGTATTAGTTAACTCTCCCTAGTCCCCCAACTACCTATGGGTAAAGGTCAACTTGTAAGATATCTAAAAAAAAAAATCAATAAAAAAAATTGTTTCAAAGGAGAGCCTAATATTTCTTTCCCTATCCTCTAGTTGATATTGGTTTACTTGTGGAGCAAAAAAGAAGATAAGGGGTGGAAGCAGTATTCCTCCAGATGTTGAATGCCAGTTCCCATCATCCATGACTACTGCCCATGTTGCCTCAGGCTGAGATCTTGAGGGGAGGGAATTAGATTTTGTTGTATTTTATATTGTATTTTTATTGTTGTTAGCTGCCCCGATTGATCTCAAAGGGGCAGGATATAAATTATTATTATTATTATTATTATTATTATTATTATTATTATTATTATTATTATTATTATTATTACTGCAGCTTCAGGGTGGCTAGACTCCTATCCCTGGCTCAGGACTGTATCTTTTCAGCCAGAGCAGAAGGAGGGTTGCCTTTTTTAAAATATCAAACTTGCCCATCAGGAAGGATTGTGGAGACAGATCTTTCCTGTTGTAGGCAGGCACTCCTGCCTGCTCCAAGGGCCATCCAGTCTAACCCCCCTGCCATGCAGGAACTCCCAATCAAAGCATTCCCAACAGATGGGCATCCAGCCTCTGCTTAAAGATCTCCAAGGAAGGAGACTCCACTACTCTCCGAGGGAGTGTCTTCCACTGTCAAACAGCCCTTATTGTCAGGAAGTTCCTCCTAATGTTGAGGTGGAATCTCTTTTCCTGGAGCTTGCATCCGTTGTTCTGAGTCTTATTCTCTGGAGCAGCAGAAAACAAGCTTGCTCCCTCCTCAATATGATACCCTTCAAATACTTAAACAGGGCTATCATATCACCTCTTAACCGTCTCCTCTCCAGGCCAAACATACCCAACTCCCTAAGTCTCTCCTCATGAGGAATGGTTTCCAGACCCTTCACCATTTTGGTGGCCCTCCTCTGGACACACTCTAGCTTCTCAACATCCTTTTGAATTGAGATGCCCAGAACTGGACCCAGGATTCCAGGTGAGTCCTGAGTGAAGCAGAATAGAGTGGCAATAATAATAATAATAATAATAATAATAATAATAATAATAATAATAATAATAATAATTTATTTTTATACCCCATCTTTTGCCATAGCAATCAAGGTGGCTTACATCTAAAATTAAATTAAATTAAACACTATTACTTCCCTTTACCTAGAGTAGACTATACTTCAATTAATGCAGCCTAAAATCGCATTGGCCTTTTTAGCTGCCACATCACACTGTTGATTCATGTTCAACTTGTGGTCTACTAGGACTCCTAGATCCCTTTCACATGTAGTCTTGTTAAGCCAGGTGTCCCCCATCCTATATCTATGCATTTCATTTTTTTTGCCCTAAGTACAGCACCTTACATTTCTCCCTGTTGAAGTTCATTTTGTTAGTTTTGTTCCAGCTTTCTAATCTATTCAGGTCACTTTGAATTTTGATCCTGTCCTCTGGGGTATTAGCTGTTATGTGGCAGACAAATGGATATGGAAAGAGGAATGGAAGGAGTATTCTTGGAAATAGTATAGATGGCTGGAATGGTACACTAAGGCACTCCAAAGGCCATGTCCGCATGGAGGAAAAGAAACATTCCCACCCTGATCCCACCCTGACCTATACAGATGACACATGGGGCCAATCCGCATTCCAGTGTAATTCTCCAAACTAAAAAGAGTCCCATTTTGCCCGGAATCAGGGCAGAAACTCCATAAAATCCCTTGGGTTTGTGGACTGTGTGATGGGTGCAGGGGAGGTGGGTGGGCACCCTGCTGATCTCTTCCAGCGCAGAACTTTCAACTGATCAGACACCTTCACTTCCAAGTTCCTCTGACACCTTTCCTTTTGCAGACATTCATCTCTATTGCACAAGTGCATGCTAGCATAACACCATCAATACAGCACACTGATGCAAATTGATCGCATAAGGGCACATTTTCACAGCTATGTGGACAGTGCTGCTTGTTTTGGCCTGTTATGGGTGCCTGTTGCGGGGACAGCTTGTCCTCCCTCCGGATCTGGAAGCTCAAAACGAAGGGTTTTAATGCTAAGTTACGTAATGATAACCTAACAAACTATCATGGTTTCAATTGTGAGTGCTTATGTCAATGCTTTTATTCTCCAGTTTCTAACACTGGGTGTTACCAAATTCATACCCGTCATTCCAAGCTGTGTCACAACAAGAAGGATGCTAAGAAGTGGTGGAAGAAGACAGGAAAACTGTGTGTGTGTTCCTAGATATAGTCATTATAGGAAAACTGTGTGTGTGTCTTTAGGCATAGCTGTTCCATCCCATCCCAAAATGGTCATCGTTTATTTACAGGTTTACATGACTTATCGGAAAGAAAAATAATGCTTGATAAAGTGGAAGACCAGAAGAGGAAGACCACATTACAGGTAGATTGACTCCATCAAGGATACAAAGGCTCTGAATTTGCAAGATCTGAGGAGGGATGTTGGTGACGGTGGCTCTTGGATGATTTTCCTTCATAAGGTTGCCTTAAGTGACTTGATGGGCCCAAAAGCAACCATAGAAAGATGGCTTATGCCAAATTAGACTAGTGGTCCAACCAGCAAAGACAATCTATGTTTTATTTATTTTTATTTATTTCAAGGATTGATATCCCACCTTTCTCCCACAGTGGGATTCAAGGTGGGTTGGTTGGCTTTGTATTGTCTTTGCTGGTTGGGGGCAAAGTTATCAGTAACTTAGTGACTATTGGTGTTCAAAACATCTTCCCTGCCATTGAGCTACTATCCTTTATCTTTGTATTAATCTGCAGGATATGAACAGATTCAAGAGCAAAGCAACAGAAACCATCATATACACAACAATGTAGCCCTAAATCCAATGGTTAGTCTCAACTAGAAGAGACTTGTTAAATTTACAAGTGTGGATGAACAAATTTTTTGTCAATTTCAAAGAGTCTCCTCTAGTTCAGTGCTACTCGAAATGGTGATCCATGGCATGCTGCCAGTCCCTGAGCCATTGGCTGCCAATCTACAGTGAATTTCCAGGAAAGAAAGAAAGAAAGAAAGTGTATCCAATGGACACAAATATGGCATCAGTTCCTGGCATGGTGAAAGAAAATAATTGCTGGTCCCTGACATCAGGTAGCTTAGGAAACACTGTTCTGGTTGAGACTAACAATTGTCTTTTGGCCTCATCAAAAACAAATTGATGGCAGAGAAATGATCAGAGATGAGCAAAGCACACCTTCCAGGACTGTTTTTCTGCACCCTGGGTTTTGATTTTGTTTTGCAACATGATGATGATGATGATGATGATGATGATGATGTTTAATTTTTTAACCCAGAATGCCTCAAATGTACTTTATGAGGTATGGAAAACATTTTCATCATGTCTGGAGCACTCAGACCTGGTGTCAGTTTTCACCCCAAAAAAAGTATTTGTTTGCTTTCGAATGCTTGGAAATGTCCACTGGGGGAATGGGGTGCATTTCCATCACCCCACAAAATCCAGAATTCGAAATGCTATCCTAGGTCTTTGCAGTCCTCATGGACAAACTCATATCTGGGCAGCAACATTTTTTAAAAGATGTCCAGTTGGTCCTCCAACATTTGCGGGTTTGACTTTTGTGGGTTTGATTGTTTGTGGGTTTGGATAATATATTCTCTCTAGGAATCTCTAGATCCTCCAGCGCAACTCTTGGCCAGAACTTGACCATAGAGTCGTGTTGAAGAATGTAGACGTTCCTAGAGAAAACACTTCTCTAGGCATTCGTAGGTCCTCCAGCACGATTCTGTGGTCGACCCCTGGCAGAAGTTGACCATAGACTTGCACTGGAGGACCTGGAGATGCCGAGAGAGGTGTTCTCTCAGGTAAAAAGAATAGTGTTTTTTCTTATTTGTGGTTTTTCCACATTCACGGGACTTCTTCATCCCTAACCTCAGCGAATGTGAAGGAACCACTCGATATTGCAATTTGGCACAGACATAGAAGCAGCATGGCATAAGATCATTGCTGTAGAATTCAGTGTCCAAAGTTTATATGATAAATATATATATATATATATATATATATATATATATATATATATATGGTCCTATGACTTTAGAAAATACATATACTTGGAAGGAGGTAGGGAGTGGTGGCTTGAACATCAGGAAGCCAGAAAGATGACTAAAATATACTCAAAGTGCAGTTTGGTTGTTCCAGTTTTCACAATCATACAAAGTACAGTAAGTAGGTAAACTGCCCTATACTAAGTCAGACCACTGGTCTATCCTGTCTAAAACTTCTCACACTCCATGACACTTTTTTTGTTTTGACAACCTACAGTTTCAAACAGGGATCTTCAAACCATTTTCGCAACCCAACAGAACATTTTTCTTGAAAATGGGACAAAAATTGACATTTATATTAAAAAGACGGGATGATCTGGAAATATGAAAAATATGAAATTGACATTTATATTAAAAAGACGGGATGATCTGGAAATATGAAAAACCTGGGGTACTGTCCCATTTAAAACAGGACGTGTGGTCAGTCTACTTAAGCATGATATGTTACTTGTCAATACAGTTGCACAAATTATGCTATTCACACAAAAAACACCAGGTTCAACAAATAAGAAAAACAGATATGTGTATACCCACACTTTCAAGGCAGCTCTTTTGCCCTGAGACTCCTCATATCCTCCTGAGGACTGGAGATCTGGGAACCCTACGACCTTCACACAAGAAGAGTCTATATCCAGGGGTAGCCGTGTTGGCCGCATAGCAAAGTACATTATCATCCAAAATCCACCAAACAGGGATAGCTTTATTGGGCCGATGCACAAAATACATGTTGCAAGCTTTCGAAGCTCCACTGGCATCTTCATCAGGCAAAGGTGTTAAAAATCAGCATTTTGGTTGGCCCAATAAAGCTGTCGCTGGTTTGTGGGTTTTGGATGATACTGTACAAGAAGGGGACTGAGAATAGGTCCAAAGTCCCATGCCGCAAAGCTTGGTCTAGTTATAGTTCAGAAGTGGCCAAAGCTGGCTCTGTGGCCACAATCAGCCTTCAAGTCTGGTTTTGAGGCGGTCGGACCTTCTAGTCTTTTTTTGGAGTGTCTGTTTTCTGGCTAAAATAAAATTATACAGTCTCTCCTGGAAGCCTCAAAGAGGAGTGACTTACTTCTTAACTAGGTTGCACACACCATAAGAGTGAGTATGGTGTAATGGTTTGAGCACTGGATGATGACTGGAAGCCAGGGTTTGAATCCACACTTGGCCATGAAAAGCCACTGGTTGACCTTGGGCAAGTCACACTCTCTCAGCCTCAAACCCTCTCTGAACAAATCTAGCCAAGAAAGCCCTGTGCTAGGTTCAACCCTAATATTGCCATAAGTCAGAAATGACTTGAAGACACACAAACCACCATGTCGATGGTGTCTTCCTGCATGGCAGGGGGGTTGGAGTGGATGGCCTTTGTGGTCTCTTCCAGTTCTATGAACAACAAAAACACACACACACTTTGCATTAATATTTAAAACAAAATATTTTTTTGAAAGCAAGAGTGGACTTTGGGTTGATTTAGGAGTCTCTAAGGCTCCAGAGTGTTCCAGATAACCGGTCCCAAACTGATCACAACTGGCCTGAAGTTGCCAATTATAAAAATAAAAGAGTGAGGGGGGAAAAAGAAGAGTTACCAGCTGAAGTAGCAGTCCTTATTGTGAGCCCATTCACATGACACAATTATAACACTATATTAATAATAATAATAATAATAATAATAATAATATTTATTTGTATACCGCCCTGTGGCGAACCAATCCGGGCGGTTGACAACAATAAAATATGACAAGATTAAAATATAACATTAAACATTATAATCCCTCCCCCCCTTAAGAAAGTATTAAACAATATAACAAATTAAAAGCACAATATGAAAACATAAAACCATAATTAAAACCACCTAAAAACCCTGATGTCCCTCTGGAGATCCTCAACCATCACTAAAGATGGGGCCACTTTTACTGCCATGGTAACATTCTTTGGAATACTTTGGTTTGTAGTTTGGTGAAACACTAGAGCTCTCTACCTGAGAATTCCAAATATTCCTCCATAAACTGCAAATCCCAGGACTCCATAGGACAGAACAACGACAACACAGTGCTAGAATTGCATTGTATATGATTGGGCCTGTATCTGATGAAGTGAGCTGCAGTCAAAGGAAACTTTAGTTTTTTGTGGTTTTTTTCGGGCTGTTTGTTGTTATGTGCCTTCCAAGAATTTCTGATCTATGGCAACCCATGGATTTTTTTGGGGGGGGGGCAAGATTAGTTCAGAAGAGGTTTGCAATTGTCTTCCCTTGAGGCTGAGATAACGCGATTTGCCCAAGGTCACCCAGTAGGTTTCCATGGCTGAGCGAGGATTCGAACCCTGGTCTCCCAGTATCCCGGCTGCTGCCACAATGCAGAATTAATGCAGTTTGACACTGCTGTAACTGTCATGGCTTCATCCTGGGATCTGTAATTTGTTGTGGCCTCAGACAGGGAAGGTGAAATATCTCACATAACTACAAATCCCAGAGTTCCATAGCATTGCGCCAAGGCAGTTAAAGCGGTGTCAAACTGCATTAATTTTGCAGTGTAGAACCAACACTCAAACTGCTACGCCACGCATGCTCTTTCGAACAAAGATCTTGTCAAAAACATACACACACACAAAGTATTAAGGTGCTACAGGACTCTTGTCTGAGGCTGCAACTAACTAACTTGGCTATGCTTCTCTGGAAAGTAACTTGGAGACAGAAAACTCAGGTGAGCCCTGAAATTTCTGGGCTGCGCATAGAGCTGCACCTTTTGAATCCCTGCCTGCCATGGAGTTACAAGTTGAGTCTCCCTTATCCAGAATTCCAAAATCCAAAATACTCCTAAATCCAACATTGTCAAGATGGGTGGCTTTCTCATGCTTCAATGTGCACGCACTTTTGTTTCATGTACAAAATTATTCAAAATATTAAATGACCTTCAGGCTATAAGGTGTATAGGAAACGTAAATGAATGTCATGCTTAGACTTGGGTCCCATCTCCAAGATCTCTCATTAGGTCTAGGCAAATATTCCAAAATCTGCAAAAATCCAAAACACTTTCTGGCCCCAAACATTTTGAATAAGGCAGTGGCGTCACTAGGGGTGTGCAGGGGGATTTCCTGGCTGAGCACTAGAGCTCCCTGACTGAGAATTCCAAATATCCCTCCATAAACTGCAAATCCCAAGACTCCATAGGATAGCACCACAACTGTCAAAATGGAATAGCAGCGCTAGAATTGCATAGTATGAAAGGCCCATATTGGATGAAGTGAGCTGCAGTCAAAGCAAGCTTTGTTGCTGTGTGCCTTCAAGTCATTTATCACTTACGGCAACCCTAAGGTGAAGCTTTCATGGGTTTTTGGGTTTTTTTGGCAAGATTTGTTCAGAGGAGGTTTGCCATTCCCTTCCCCTGAGGCTGAGAGAGTGTGACTTGCCACAGACCGCACCAGGTGACATTCTAAAGAGTATGTGTGACATCAATGCTCCACAGATATCTGCCTTTGGGCAAAAACAGGCTGTGGCTTTCACTTGTGTCCCTTTAAAATGCGGCAGAGATGGGGTGAGTGGGGTGAAACCTAGTGGGAGGAGAAAGAAGAGGCTCCAGTTTTTAAATTTTAAATTTAAATTTTAAAAAATCTACCAAATTTTCACTTCAGCCATCTAAAACTATGTGTATGTATATGTAAATTTATTTATTTATTTATTTATTTATTTATTATTAAGTATTCATGCTTTGAGGCTGTGCATATGGTGTTGTAATTTAAAGTTTTGCTAGTTGTTTATGGCATAACTATCACAATTGCAATCAATAATACAGAGGGTCCTCGGTATCCGCTGGGGTTTGGTTCCAGGATCCTCTATGGATAACAAAATCCCTGGATGCTCAAGTCCCATTAAATACAATGGCACAGCAAAATGGTGGCCCTTATATAAAATGGCAAAATCAAAGTTTGCTATTTGGAATGAATACTTTTTTTGAATAGTTTCAAGTCGTGGACGCTTGGATCCATGGATAAAAAATCTGTGGACAAGGAAAGCTGACTGTATACGGGAATTACAATCCAGGGGGGCATTCACACTATGAATACAACCCACTGTGAAACCGGGTTATTTTCTTGCTGTTCACACCTGCGCAGAATGCACTCGGTGCAGTTTGTGGGGGGGGGGGCTATCAAAGCCCCCATTTAACCCGGGATATTTGATACCAGGTTTTCTTTTAAAGAACCACATCTTCAGCAGTGTGAATAAGCTACAGAATTGGTTTGGATCACTCTTTATATCATTCAAGGGAATGGAGGCGGCTCCGTTTTATCCCGAAATGATCGCTGGTGTGAATAACAACAGGGGTAAAATGACTGGGAGAGATTCGGGAACACGAAATGTAATGGAAACAATGATCCTGATGTGCATAAGCGCGACGATCTGGATCTCCTCGGGACCAAAAACTGAGTCTGAATGTCCCCAATGAGTAACATTAGTACAATAAATAAATAAATAAATAAATAAATAAATAAAATTACCGTATTTTCCGGCGTATAAGACGACTGGGCGTATAAAACAACCCCCAACTTTTCCAGCTAAAATATAGAGTTTGGGATATACTCGCCGTATAAGACTATATATATATATATATATTCCAACACACACCAAATAAAAATTAAAAAAACCATCAAATTTGATTTCAATATGATAATTTTAATTCAAATACTTATGGCATGCAGGTACCTAGCAGGAAAACTGTCACCTATAAACATAAGGCTGTTTGTCATCAAACATGTAAACATAAAACAGTGCAAGTGGATTAATACATACGTACCGTACTAAGGATTCTGGATGGTATGGTATGATAGGAGGTCAATGTTTGGGGTTTGACACCAACTAGGTGACACCAAACCTAGTGATGCTACTGCTCTCACTGATCCTCACAACACTTCTCTAAGGTTGATCCATACCCTTCAACATTTCGCAGATGAAGACCAGGACACTTGTGGCCAAGCAACATCAGAGTGCAGTCAAGGAGCCAAAAGTTATGAAGAACCCATAAGTTAGGAGGGGCTGCAACAGTTTGCTTTTGCCAGAGCCTGCTGGAAAGGGCAATATTTCACTCCCTCCTCTCCTGCTACTGAGTTGATGGAGACCATGAGTTGAACTTTGAATTCAGGGTGCAACTTCTACACTGTAAAAATAATGCAGTTGGACACCACTTTAACTGCCATGGCTCCATCCTACAGAATCCTGGGATGTGTAGTTTTGTGAGACATCACCAGCACTCTTAGGCAAAGAAGGCGAAAGACCTTGCAAAGCTGCCAGTCCCAGGAGTCCATAGCACTGAGCCATGGCATGTCAAGTGATGGCAAACTGCATTATTTCTGTAGTGTAGATACACCCTGGTAACTGAAGTAAGCTGAGGATAAAGGAGGGAAGTGAGGGAGAGAAAAGAGAATTTGGGATATTTTAAGAAACAGCTGAAAAAAGTGTGATGACAGGGGATCAAATCAGGAGTGTCCCAGCCAAATCAGGATATTTGGAGGCTATGTAGAGCGGGCTAAGGACCTTATCACACGCTGGCCACGAA
>CM034703.1:325233574-325257774 GCA_020142125.1 Phrynosoma platyrhinos
ATTTCGTAGGATGAAGCATTCGTAAGTAGAGGTTCCACTGTATTATGGTCTCACTCAGGGACCTATTTATACTTCTTGCCTCTAGAACCATGGCTACTAAGATAATGCCATTCTGAATTACTTACAATTAAAAAAAAGACTTTCCAAGCTTTAGGCAGTTCACCTCTGCTTATTCCTCCTTGAGAGAAATCCCAACTCTGCTTGATATTGGGTATAATGAACATTATCACTTCTTTATTCCAGATCGGTGGAGTATTGAGAATGAGAAGAATTCTTCACCTGAAAGAAATGAGCAAGTGGTGATGCCAAGCCAGGCCAGGGAGAACGTGGATCAATGTTGCAATCAAGAGGAACACTTGAAGAATTTAGATAAGTCTGAGGACAAACAAGAGTCCCCCAGAGGGATGAGACTGACTAGGTTGATCATCTGCAGACGAGAAAATGTTGACAAAGACAATGACTTCAGCACAGTGAAGAAACAACAGAGACTTTCTGATGATGAGCAGGAAGAGATCTCCACTGTGGTCCCAGGTCATATTGTTCATGGGGAAATAGACACCGGCGTCAAAATGTACCACTGTGCTGACTGTGGGAAGAGTTTTTCCCGTAGCTCAAACCTTATTAGTCACCAGAAAACTCATGTGGGAGAGAAGCCATACAAATGCTCAGACTGTGGAAAGGGCTTCACTCGCAGCTCGAACCTTATTAATCACCAGAGAACCCACACGGGGGAGAAACCGTACCAGTGTTTGGATTGTGGGGAGAGCTTCTCTCGCAGTTCACAGCTCATCAGCCACGGCCGAATCCACACAGGTGAGAAGCCTTACCAGTGCCCTGAATGTCGGAAATCCTTCAGCCTACGCTCACTCCTTATTAGACATCAGAAAATACACACAGGAGAAAAACCATACCAGTGCGCTGAGTGTGGGAAGAGGTTCATCGAAAGCTCCGAACTCATTACACATGAGAGGACCCACACTGGCGAGAAGCCATACAAGTGTGGCATTTGTGGAATTGGTTTTTGTCAGAGCTCCAACCTGCTGGCACACATACGGACCCATACTGGAGAAAAACCGTACCGATGTGCCAGCTGTGGGAAGAGCTTTAGTCGAAGCTCAAACCTCATCGTTCATGAGAGGACGCACACAGGTGAGAAACCCTATGAGTGCTCCTACTGTGGAAAAGGCTTCAGCCAGAACTCTCGCCTGGTTAGTCACAAGAGAATCCACACCAGAGAAGCTGTTTGAAAACTCTTCGGCGGTCAGCTTTTAGGGTACAAAAGTTTTGCCTGCCAAGGTTTTCTTTTTTTTAATGTGTGTGTGTGTGTATTCAGTATACCTTATTTTCCTGCGACTAAGACTACTTTTTTACCTGCAAAATCTGTGGCTAAAGTGGGGGGGTCGTCTTATATGCCGGATATAAAGATAATGAGGATAGAGGTGCTAAAACTCTATATTTTGACTGGAAAAAATGGGGGGTCGTCTTATATGCGGGTCGTCTTATACGCCGGAAAATACGGTATATCATATATCGTGTGTGTGTGTGTGTGTGTGTGTGTGTGTGTGTGTGTGTGTGGCTTTTAACTCTTCAGATCTACCCATGAAAGGGTCACCCACAGCAAAGCCGTACACGTTTCTGATAAGTGGAGAAGCATGGAGAGATCCAGCTGCATTAGATTGACAGTATCAGTGTAACAGAACATCGTAAAGCAGGCACAGGGCAACCCATGGTCCACCAGGTAGTTCCCATTGGCCACCAGGGACAGTAACAGGATGATAGGAGTTTTGGGTGCAATGTGTAGAGGACTACAAGTTCCCTGTGTTTGTGTGTCATGTGCCTTCAAGTTGTTTCTGGCTTATGGCGACCCTAAGGTGACCCTGTCCTGGTTTTTCTTGGCAAGATTTGTTCAAAGGGGGTTTGCCCTTGCCTTTCCATGAGGCTGAGAGCATATGACTCACCCAAGGTCACCTGGTGGGTTTCCATGGCCGAATAAACCCTGACCTCCAGAGTCGTAGTCCAGCACTCAAACCACTACACCACACTGGCACTCTACTGTTGTTGTAAAGAAAAGATTTGTTGGTACCAGGGAGTGATGGAAAGAGGGGCTCACTTGACCCTAAGATTATCAGTTTTAGTCCTCCCCACTATTAAGTTAGAAGTGGGCAATTACGGGGGGTGTAGAGGCCAATTTCTGACCTGTTGTCAAGATCTGGGTGAACTTTCCCACCAGCTCAATAAATCAATCCTTTGTAAGTCAAAACACTAAGGCTTTATTTCTGAAGTTGCATAGGTGTTACCAGGGAAATGTTTTAAACAAAACTGGGTTTCATAGAATCATAGAGTTGGAAGAGATCACAAGGGCCCCCCAGTCCAATCCTGTTCTGCCATGCAGGAACTCTCAATCAAAGCATTCCTGACAGATGGCCGTCTAGCCTCTGTTTAAAGACCTCCAAAGAAGGAGACTCCACCACTCTCCGAGGAAGTGTGTTCCAATGTCAAACAGCTTTTATCATCAGGAATTTCTTCCTAATGTTTAGGTGGAATCGCGTTTCCTGTAGTATGAATCCATTGGTCTGTGTCCTAGTCTCTGGAGCAACATCTTCACTATGACATCCTTTCAAATATTTAAACAAGGCTATCATATTACCTCTTAACCATCTCTTCTGCAGGGTAGACATACCTAGCTCCCTAAGTCGTTCCTCATAGGGCATGGTTTCTAGACTCTTCACCATTTTAGGGGGGTTGCAGACTGCCAGAGATAGTGCATATTGAGTCAACTTTTAGGGTTAGGGTTAGGGAATCATGGGAACTGTATTTTATTGTGGCACCAGAGCTCTCTGACAGAGAAGGCTCAATGTCGCAGAAAAAAACAACAACAATTCCCATGATTCCCTAGAACTAACCCTAACCCTAAAAGTGGACTCAATTTGCACTATTTCTGGCAGTCTGCAACCTCCCTTAGTCACCCTGTCATGTTTTAATGTTTGAAATGTTTCCACCCGCAACATAACACATACAAAGCATATGGTAGTATAACTCCTCGCTATAAATTTGTTGGATTAAAGCTGAGATTTTCATTCCCATAACTTAAAGTCTCTTTCAGTTTTGTCTGTATTTCCCACCTCAGCTAACGGCCAGCTAGTTGATAAAAGCCTTACAGGAAAATTACTTCCACGCTTCTGGCATTCCAGCAGTTTCCTTTTTCCTTCAGAGGTACCCTGTCTCTGCACTTTCCTATGAATCATCTAGGGGCAGGGGTAGGCAACCTGTGGCCCGGGGGCCGGATGCGGCCCCCCGAGGCCTTTGGACCGGCCCCAGGCCGGTCCTGCCACTGCCGCCGACAACCCCTGCCGCCCCTGCCGCTGCCCGCCATGATGATATTGATTACTGTTGTTATTACTTGTTCTTGGGGTTTTCTTGGCAAAATCTCCACAGGGGTTTTGCCATGGCTTTTCTGGGGCTGAGAAAGTGTGCATGCATATTTTTTTAAAATTTTTTTTTAAAATTTATTTATTTATTTATTTATTCATTTTTGCTTCAGCCCCCCAATTGTCTGAGGGACAGCAACCCAGCCCCCGGCTCAAAAAGGTTGCCTATCCCTGATCTAGGGTTTAGCTGCTATGAACAAAATATCAACCAGTCTATCATACATAACACATATGATCAAACAATACATAATTAGACAGCTCCATATTATGCGGTGACATTAGTACAACTCTATAAACGTAACATAACTACACTGGTCCCTCCACATTTGCTGGGGTTAGAGGTAAAGGACCCCCATGAATGTAGAAAAAATGCAAATAAAAAAACCAGTCTTTTTACCTAAGAGAACACCTCTAGGAATCTCCAGGTCCTCCAGTGCAACTCTGGTCAATAATATAAAATGAAGAAAACTCTTTTAACCACTTTAATGAGAGTATTCAAAGACACATCCATGTTAGTCTGTTTTAGCGTAAAAAGATAGGAAGGAATTATATACAAACAAAGCTTTGATGCAATAAATATAACAACTCTGTTCTTATTAATATGGTATTTCATAGAAAGTGGATTTGGAAATAGAAATGCAATAAATATAACAACACTGTTCTTATTAATATGGTATTTCATAGAAAGTGGATTTGGAAATAGAAATGCAATAAATATAACAACACTGTTCATATATATATATAAAGAGATGAAGGAATTCTGTTAACATCTACGAGAGTGAGAAAAAAACATTTCTGGCACAAGCTTTTGTGGATTCCAGGAGATACTCTCCCATGTATTTGTTGAATTGTCCACAAAGTGTGTGTCTGTGTGTTTGTGTATGTGAGAGAGAGAGAGAGTAAGAGAGCGTGTGTCAGTGTCAGTCTACTTACCAGGATGTCATAAAATTCCCAAGAAAATAAAATAAGAAATTGTGATAGTAATTCTTACCTTCCACCAGTGTTTCAATTATTGGGAGTGTGTTTGTATGTGTGTATTCATCTACTTCCCTTTAAAATGCTTTAAGAAATGGTGGGAGTGGGGTGAAGCTCAGTGGGAGGAGAAAGGAGAGGCTCCAGAATGTTTTAAAATTAACATTTAAAATTTCAAAATTTTATTTTTGTAAATTGAAAATTTTAATCTTTTTAATTATTTTGTAAATTTAAAAAAAATTATTTAAACATTGAAGGACACACAAAGCACAATTAACAATTACACTGACATAAAATCCCATTCAGAACAAACAAGACCATTAACACACAGATCTATCCTTCCTCATCCACATCTTTTTTTTTTTATAATTTTTCAATTTTTCGTAAAAAAAAAATATATCGCATTTTAAGCAAATCTCCACGATGTAAATGTAAAAATGCATTCAGGCTGTGTGTATGATACAGTAATTTGAAGGTATAATTTTAATTTTGCTAGTTGTTTATGTCAAAACTATTAGCATTACATTCACCGGCGTGTGGGAATTACGATTTACGAGTAACGTTAGTGCGAAAAGGCATTGCTAAGGTTTCTGTATGGTGCGAAATGGGGAGGAAAGTCAATGGGCGGGTTGATACCATGAATTATTGCAGTGGTCCCCAACCTTTTTATTGCCGTGGACTGGTCAACGTTTGATAATTTTTCCGCGGCCCACTGGGGGAGTTGTGGCGTTGCGTTGATTATTAAATCAAAACAATCTCAAATATAAACAATTTTAATTTAATTGTATTTAAACATGGCATCAAGATAAAATACAGTTACAACAAAATTAACTTAATTTAACATTTTAACTCTCTGATCAGCTGGGCCGGGGCACATCGGCAGATGCGCTTATTATCGGGACTTGCAGGACTCGCAAAAGTCGCAGGACCCGCCGCCGCCGCTGCACAGAAGATGCAGTAGCAGGGCGGCCCGGTACCATTTGTTCTGCGGACCAGTACTGGGCTGCGGATGGGGGGTTGGGGACCACTGAGTTATTGCACCAGGTGACACCAACCCTAGTGACATTACGGGTTCGCTTAGATTAGGCAGAACTACTGCAAAAGAAAATGAAGGAGGGTAAGGTGATTTTTTAAAAAATATTTTTATTAGTTTATAATTATACATAAAATATAATTTGTTTATAATAAATATTCATCTTTGATAAGGTGATTTTTCCTCTGGGTGAGTCACAAATACTGTGGGCGATAGCACCCAGGCATGCAAAGGTAAATGAAATTGATATATACCTTATTTTCTGGCGTATAAGACTACTTTTTAACCTGCAAAATCTGGGGTTAAAGTGGGGGGGTCGTCTTATACGCCGGGTATAAGGAGGTTCATGATAGGTTTGCCTTAGTGTCATCATCAGTTGGAAATGACTTGAAGGTGCACAGCAACAACAGCAGCAGTTTTGGAAGTCATACTCTTCCCAAACTCTATATTTTAACTAGAAAAGTGGGGGGTCATCTTATACGTCCAGTCGTCTTATACGCCAGAAAATACGGTAGCTCTCTTTTCTCTGTTCTTTTTCTATCTGTACAAGTTTTGCTGGATCCAGCGCTTGGATTCAGGGACAGGTGCAACTTAGCACCTTCCTGATGTTTTGGATTGCAGCTCTCATCTGTCCCAGCTACCTACATCAGGAGATGTATGAGGGTCTTCAGAAAGCCCCATACCTCAATGGACTCATAGTTGCTGCACCACTGCCTCATGCTCCTCTGTCTCAAAACTTCTTGGGAAGAAAATTCCACTAACCTGCGCTTCCCAATGTATCTGTCGTTGAGTTCTCTGCCGCTTTTTCTGGAGGACATGGGTTTCCAAGCAGTCCCACTGTGTTTGGCCATCTCTCAAAAAGGTGATTCCCAAAGACCTGGGGTTGATGATGCTGATGCCTCCATCCCACACCTATCCTTCTCTGAGCAGCTGGAGTCTTGTTCCCGACACCAAATTCACTGTTCTGGACATCTTTTTTTGACTGCATGCCTGCAATGATTCAGGACCGAGTGTGAGTCCTGACAATCTGTAATATACAGGCCAACTTCACTCCAGAAATACAAGCTTTCAGTAGATCCAGAAAAGCTTTATTCAATAAGCAGAGTTGGAATACCTCTGTGTGTGTGTGTGCATATATATATATATATATATATATATATATATATATATATATATGTTGGAGATGGGACCGAAGTCTAAACACAAAACTCATTTAGGTTTTGTATACACCTTGTACACATAGCTTGAAGGTAATTTTATACAATTTTAAAAATACTTTTGTGCCTGAAACCAAGTTTGTGAACCACCACAAAGCAAAAGTGTCACTATCTCAGCTGCCCATTAAAAAAATGTTGGTTTTTGGAATGTGGATTTTGGAATTAATTTCGTTTGATTTGATTTTTATTTATATATTTATATATTTACATTACTTACTTTAAACGCTACCTTTCTCCCAGGCTGGGACCCAAGGTGGCTTCCATAAGAACACATTAAAAACATTAATAGAAAGTTTAAAATTTAAAAACACATCATCATCATACAAAACATCAATAATAACAATAACAATAACAACAATAAATTGTATCCTGCTTTCCTCCTAAAACTTAGACTTAAAGCAGCTTACATACAGTACAATTAAAAACATACAAAGGACTTAGGGCAGGGGGTAGGCAACCTTTTTGAGCTGCGGGCCGGGTTGCTGCCTCTCAGACAATTGGGGGCCCGAAGTATCATAAATAAATAAATAAATAAATAAATATTTTTTTAAAAATTAAAAATATGCATGCACACTCTCTCAGCCCCAGAAAAGCCATGGCAAACCCCCTGTGGAGATTTTGCCAAGAAAACCCCAAGAACAAGTAATAACAACAATAATCAATATCATCATGGCGGGCGGTGGCAGTGGCAGTGGCAGTGGCAGGACTGGCCTGCGGCTGGTCCAAAGGCCATGGGGGGCCACATCCGGCCCCCGGGCCTTAGGTTGCCTACCCCTGACTTAGGGGTTAGGAGTGATGGACCCCTGTGAATGTGAAAAAACCCACAAATAAAAAAGCCACTATTCTTTTTACTTATGAGAATACTGCTCTAGGAATCTCCAGATCTTCCAGCGCAACTCTATGGCCAACACCTGCGAGAAATTGACCATAGAATCATGCTGGAGGACCTACAAATGCCTAGAGAAGTGTTCTCTCTAGGAACTTCTAGGTTCTCCAGCACAACTCTATGGTCAACTTCCAGCAGAATTGCGCTGGAGGACTTAAAGATTCCTAGAGAGAAGATATTAATCAAACCCGCAAATAATCAAATCCACAGAAATCAAAGCCACAGAGTTGGAGGGCCAGCTGTTCTGAGATCACTCTTTGTACACAAAGTGAAAAATGAAGAGATGCAATGAAGGCATGCAAAATAAACAAAGAAACAAAAATGAAGAAAACAGAAATGACTAATAATAACTTTGTGTTTTTATTTTTATTTTTTAACCAAACATATATCAAGGGATGGTGGAAACCGGGAATAGGGTAAAATGGGGAGATTGAGGGCAAAACTTCCAGCAGATCTGCTCAGAGGGAGGCCAGGAAACCTCCTTAGAACTTATTTAGAACTCAGAACTCAGAAGTTGCTTTTTAATATACCGTACACACACACACACACAAGCATATATATATATTTATACACACACACACACACACACACGTGTGTGTGTGTGTGTGTGTGTGTGTGTGTGTGTGTGTGTGTGTGCCTTCATTTCCAACTTATGGTGACCCTAAGGCAACCCTATCATGGGGTTTTCTGGGCAAGATTTGTTCAGAGAAGGTTTGTCAGTGCCATCCTCTGAGGCTGAGAGAGTGTGACTTGCCCAAGGTCACCCATTTTCATCTTCTTTCTTGCTTGGAGGATTCCATGAGATCTGGCTGTTCCAACACTATACACAGGGTGCATCTACACTGTAGAAATAATTCAGTTTGGCACTGCTTTAATGGCCATGGCTCCATTCTACAGAATCCTGGGACTTGTAGTTTGGAGACGCACCAGCACCTTGTAAAACTACACATCCCAGAATTCCATAGGCTTAAAGGGTACAACACTTAGAGGTGTGAGCAAAAAGCTGGTGGGGTTTCTGGGTTTCTCTACCCAGATCCATACTCTTGTTTTCATCCACTGCATTGATGGAAGTGTTGGGATGAGCTAGTTGACCTTTTAGGACACTTCCTCTCCCGATTCGTTGATTCTGCAACTATGCCATGAACCTGATTTATTGGGAACCAGTCCAGGTTTCCCCAGAAGAAATGTGTTGTATCTTTTGGGGCATTCCCAGATACTGGACCTGCATCCACACTGCAGCCTTATTCCAATTTGACACTGATGTAACTGCCATGGCTCTGTACTATGGAATTCTGGGATTTGAGGTTTCTGTGATATGTTTAGCCTTCTCTGTCAGTGAGAGCTAGTGCCACAATCAACTACACTTCCCAGGAATTCCATAGATGAGCCATGGCAGTTAAAGTAGTGTCAAACTGGATTATTTTTGCAGTGTGGATGCAGCCTTGAGATATATATGTGTGTGTGTGTGTGTATCCCTTTCAGGGATAGAATTGAAGAGTTAAATATAAATACACGCACACAAACACACACACACACACATATATATATGTGAATGACTTCTGATATATGAAATGCACACACACACAGATACGTCTAGTGAGTCCCAGGGGTAGGCAACCTTTCCCCTTTAAGGGCCGAGGGACTTCAGCTCCCAGAATCCCAGGAGCTATTGGCCAACACAGGACTACTGGCCAACATGGCTGAGGCTTCTGGGACCTGAAGTCCCTCGGCCCTTAAAGGGGAAAGGTTGCCTACCCCGGTATAGACTATTAGAGTTGGAAGAGATCCCCAAATGCAATGCAGACACTTGAGATATGTGTATGTGTGTGTGCATCAGCTCGGTTAGGGAGTCTGTTAAGCAACGGGGTGGCCGTTATACCAACAGAATCCCCAAACTATCCCTGGTTCGCATACTCATTACATTTATATGGGATTTTCCCCCCTCCGCACTTGTGTGGCCTCTCGTGGGCACAGATGTGCTGGCAGGAGCCACCAATTGGTAATCAATAACTCAGATGGTCATCAATAAACACAATTTTGCTGCATCTGTGTCTTTTTTCATGTTGACATGCAAGTTTTGGTTGGCCTGGGAACTGAGTGGATCAAGACCCTGGAACCATTAGAGTCCCCTAGTCTGAGCCTAGATTTTGTTGTTGTTTATTGTTAATTGTCCTCGAGTCGATCTCAACTCATGGCGACCCTACGGATGAAACATCTCCCAGACTCTATGGATCCTCCACTGATCTGCTTAGTTCTTACAACCCCTTCATACCTGTGGCCTCCTTCATAGAGTCCATCCATCTGGCATGTGGCCTTCTTCTCTTCCTACTTCCCTCCACCTTTCCCAGCATTATTGTCTTTTCCAAAGAGTCTCTCTTCTCATGATGCGTCCAAAGTACGACAGCCTCACTTTGGTCATCTTGGCTTCTCCCAGGGAGGTTTCTGGCTTGACCTGCTCCAGGACCCATTTGTTTGTCCTTTTGGCTGTCCATGGGATCCTCAGCACTCTTCTCCAGCAACACATTATCTCAAATACATTGATTTTCCTCCTATCTTCTTTCTTAACTGTCCAGGTCTCACATCCATTCATGGTAATAGGGAATACAATGGCTTGTATGATTCTAACTTTTGTACTGAGTTGTATACCTTTGCATTTTAGGATCTTTTCTAGTTCTGTCATAGCCACTCTCCCCATTCTTAGTCTTCTTCTGATTTCCTGACTGCAGTCTCTGTTTCTATCAAAGTTTGATCCCAGGTATGGGAATTCTTTTACTATTTCTATTTCTTGTCTAGACCCATTTATTAACAATTTGCTTATTTTTATGCATTTCATTCAATAATGTCACCATCCATGACACTTTTCCTTTTTGTCAGCTAACAAGGGTGTAAAAGAAAGTCACAGGAGAATCTTTCCTGAGTAGGACTACAGTCCTCTTTAACTGGTGTACTCTTTCTACATTAAAAATTGACCATTTAAAGCAGAGACAGGCACAATGAAACCCTCTGGATTTTTTAAAGACTACATCATAAACTGAAATCCCAAAACCTCACCCACCAAATAGTATACTAGCAAAATAAATCAAAAGCTCAAACGGGCTCCAATGTTCCTTTATTGCTGTGCTAATTTCACCTAGATACCATCTGGTATTGAATCGTGATAGATCACAGTTGCTGAAGATTTTATCTCGTTTAAAAGGGCCATCAGCCTTAAATCAATAGTGAACCAAAGTGCAGTCGTATTGCTAATAAATTTAGGGTGCATCTGCACTGTAGAAATAATGCAGTTTGATACCATTTTAAATGCCAGGTTTCCATCCTACAAAACCCTGGGTTTTATAGTTTTGTGAGGTGGCAGCACTCCTTGGCAGAGAATTTCTACAGTGTAAATGCACCCAAAGAGTCATTAGGGACTAGAAACAAATTTGGCCAGTTGAGTACACTGGGCCCTTGGTATCTGCTGGGGTTTGGTTCCAGGACCCTCCATAGAGAGCAAAATCTGTGGATGTTCAAGTCCCATTAAATATACAATGATAGTAAAATGGTGACCCTTATATAAAATAGCAAAATCAAGGTTTGCTTTTTGGAATATATAAATAGAGAGGGAGAGAATGTTTTCAAGCCATGGATGCTTGAATCCATGGGTAAAGAATCCATGGACATGGAGGGCCATCATATCCAATGGTGCAGAAAATTGGGAGTTGTAGTCAAAATGTAGGCCTCCACATCAGGAGGCCTACATTTTGCAGATCTCTACATCAAAAGCCTTTCAAAAGACATTTTGACTGGAATTTTTCAAGTTATATGCCATCCAAAGAATGTAGTTGTGTGTTTGACTGCATCTACACTGCAGAAATAACCCAGGTTGACACCACTTTAATTGCCATGGCTCAGTGCTATGGAATTCGGGAAGCTGTTTAGCCTTCTCTGTCGGGGAGCTCTGGTGCCACAAGAAATTCCCAGAATCCTCTAGCATTGAGCCATGGCAGTTAAAGTGGTGTCAAACTGGATTATTTCTGCAATGTGGATGTAGCTTTAGTTGTGTAGACTATTTTTAAAAAAACAGCAAAAGTAAGAGAGTAACAAGCAATGGAATGTATGACGTAACAAGTTGCCTTTGTTGGACACACTGAAAATTCAACAATAAATTACTTTTTAAACACTATTACAAGAACTAAAAGCTTTTTTAAAAATTAACTTTTCAAGTAAGGCAGAATCTGGTTTAACTCAGGTTCCTATTTCATCAAATGTTTCACAATTAAATCTCTGCTTCTCTATTCTTTTCTCTCTGTCATGGCCATATTTATTTTTCACTCATTTCCCACTTTTCTTCCAAAACTGTGACCCAGAGCCGTTCACAAACAAGATTAAGAGATACAAAGAAAACAGAAAAAGTGAAAATGATTGAAACACAATTAAACACATTGCAACAATAAAATGCAATGGAATTTAAAAGGAATTAAAAATGCTCACAGAACCTCAGTTAATCAAGGAACTAAAAAGAGCACTAGATGCTCTATCCTATTAATATTTAGAGAGGAGAACATATGTACCTTCAGGTTTGAAATAAAAAAACAGATGACTTTTTAAAAATGATTTCTGGACAGAAAAATCGGTTTCATATAATAACACAATGTTGTCCCTACAGATGACTCTCCATTGTTGGTTTCTTATGTTTAATTACATTGGCCCCTTGGTATCTGCTTGGGTTTGCTTCCAGGACCCCCATAGATACCAAAATCCATGGATATTCAAGTCCTATTATATAGAGTGGCATAGTATAATGGTGTCCCTTATATAAAACAGCAAAATCAAGGTTTGCGTTTTGGAATACATACCATATATCTTTTGAATATTTTCAAGCAATGGACAAATGAATCTATGGATATGGAGGGCCAACGGTAGTTGCTTTAAGAGGGAAATGAAATACCCATGGATTTAAAAGAAATTTCTGGTTATATTGGACAAGATTATTTCAAAGATATAACAGAATCTGCATTTGCGCTGCAGAAATAATCCGGGTTGACACAGCTTTAACTGCCATGGCTCAATGCTATGGAATATTGGGAGTTGTAGTTTGTAGTGGCACCAGAGGAAAGTGCCAGAGTGAACTTGTAACTCGTTACTTTCTGGGGATAACAAGGATGTAACAAATCCACATTAAAAAAAACACCATAAAATGCCATTATGTAAAATGTCCTGGTATAAAATGGCAAAATCAAGGTTTGCTTTTTGGAATTTATATTTTCTTAAATATTTTTAAGCCGGGGATAGCTGAACGTGTGGCTCAAGAGGCCCAACTGCATTTTGCTTGTTTCTAGCGACTTACAAAAGTTACTTTTAAAGGGGTTCTTTTAGAGGTATTTTGGCACAGTTTGAATCCATTCTCTTAGTTATTGTATGGGGCTTTTTTCCTCAAAAAAGGAAAAAAAGAAAAATAATGAACAGTGCAGAAAGCGAATAAAGACTTGCTTTTCATCACTGTACTGAGTACTGATAACTACCTTTTAGTCTCTAATGAATAATGGAATGGCTTATTAAAAAAAAACAAACAATTTTGCAAGCTCTGGATTCCATGTAACAATGCCAGTGTATATTTATGACATAAGTGCACAGAAAGTCGGGCTGTCGGCAGAAAATGTTTCTTAGCTTAATTTACACATTATATTTGTTTTGGGGAAGGGATGTACACTTTAAAAAAATCTAACACTATTTTTAAAAAGTGTGAAGTAGTCCTACAGCTAAGGGCTCTCTTTCACCTATTAATTTTGAGACCCAGAATTCAAGTGCCGTTTTTCTCTTTCACAGACACACAGTCCTCCTTTTCTTACTGGTTTCCCAAATATTTACTCTAGGATGGGACTCCCGAATGTTTTGGACTACAAATCCTATTAGCATCATCCATCTTGGCCAGTGCTCAGGGCTTGTGAGAGACTGATGTTTCTCAAGCAGGGGTGGGCAAATATGGGAGGCTAGGGAGATACATGAGCCCCCTGGGAGAATTTGGGGGCACACTCCTTGCTACACTTTCCATTGAAAAATAAAAGTTAATTTTTTTGTCCCCAAATACTCTCCAGGGGCTGTGGGGGCATTTTTGCCATGTTTGCAAAAAATACCCAGGCCTTTTTTCAAAACAGGAATGGAAATCATTTCTGGTTTTTAAAAGGGCATTTTCTGGATCTGAAAAGGTCCAGGGAGAATATGTCCCCATGCCCCCCAGAGGGCACTGGGTGGCATTTGGGGACTTTTTTTTTTTACCCCTGGGAGACCCAGAGGGCCACAAAAACAGCCCTGAGGTGGCCCACTTTGCCCAGCCCTGCTTTAGAGCACCAGAAACAAGAATTTGGAGACGCTGCCTATGTTGGATGACAGTTCTCAGATTCACTCAGCCAGCACAGCTCAAAGAATTTGGAGAAGCTGCCTGTGCTGGATGACAATTCCCAAATTCACTCAACTGGCACAGCTCAAAGGTACTTGGAGGAATTCTGCAAGCTGTATTCCACATTTCTGGCCAAAGGTTTCCCACCTCTGATTTACACGCTACAGTGAACCCAAAGCACTTGCACACACAAACACAGAGGAGACACTAGCAAGTGTTTCACAACCAGTTGGCACACTGAAATGCCTTCTCTCGGGTGTGCAGCTTCTGGTGTGTCATGAGGATGTCCCTCCTACCAAAGCTCTTCCCACACACCAGGCACTGGAAGGGTTTCTCTCCCGTGTGGGCTCTCTCATGGATGACAAGGCAAGTCCGCTGGCTGAAGCTCTTGCCACACTCAGAGCATCTGTAGGGCTTCTCTCCCGTGTGGGTCCGCCGGTGAGTCACTAGGAACTGTTTCCGGCTGAAGCTCCTACCACAGTCAGAGCAGAGGAAGGGTTTCTCCCCTGTGTGGGTCCTTTCGTGTTTGATGAGGTCCGACTTTGAAATAAAGCCTTTACCACAGTGGGAGCAGATGTAGGGTTTCTCTCCCGTATGAATCCTTTCATGCTTAATAATGTACGACTTGCGGCTGAAGCTTTTCCCACAGTATGAGCAGGAATAGGGTCTCTCTCCCGTGTGGGATCTTTGGTGTTCGATAAGTTCTGACCGCCATACAAAACCTTTCCCACATTCAGGGCATTTTTTCAAGCGTTCGTCTTGGATTCTCGGCTGGCCTCCTCCCGCTCCTCCTGTGACCTGCGAGTAGCTCTGCGGACTACAAATTAATTTCCCCTTTCCCTTCTCCAGATGGGTCTCTGAAGCTTCCCCCAGATCAGGACTGCGTGAAACGTTCCACTTGGCTCTTCCCAAGAATACCTTGTGGGGTTCTGGTTCCCTAGAAATGTCAGGGTCCACACCATAGGTTTGCTCATCACCTGCAAAAAAGGGGAAAATCCAAATACAAAAGTCATTTCCTGATCCAGAGGTGAGGGGGGGAAAATAAATTCAAGTCACGACAAAACAGTTTCACTGCCATTTCCAAGCAGAATTTAAATGACTGGTTAGGACCTTTAAAGTCCTACACAGCAGTGGTGTCACTAGGGGGGTGCGGATCATACCAGGTGAAACCCTAAGGGGAGGTGACATCACTGCTCCTCAAACATCGGCTTTTTGGCAGAAATGGGTTGTGGCATTCACCTACATACCTTTAAAACACTGAAGAGATGGTGTGGGTGGGATGAGGTTTCTTTTAATTTAAAATTTTAAAATTTTAATTTTTAAAAAGAAATTAATTTCTTTTAAATTAATTTTTTCCTTTTAAATTTTTCTTTAAAAACATTACATTTTACCAAATTTTCACTTTAACCACATGAAGCTATGTGTATGTAAATACATTAGGCTGTGTATATGATATTGTAATTTAAAGGTATAATTTTGCTAGTTGTTTATGTCACAATTATTACCGTTACATTCTTCAGTGATATACTGGAATTATGATTTATGAGTAACATTAGTACAAAAAACATTACTAAGGATTCTTGTATGGTGTGGTATGGGAGGAGGTCAATGGGGGGGGGTGACACCATGAGTTACCGCACCAGGTGACGCCAACCCTAGTGACTCCACTGCTACACAGCTTGGGTCAAGACTTTCTAAAAAAGCTATCTCCCAGTACGAGTCCAGTGCCAAGTGCTAAGATATTTGAAGGAGAGCTTTCTCTTGGTCCCAACACCATCACAAACATGGTTGCTGCATCTACAGGTGAGAGTCTTGTGGATGCAGTGGACGTTGGGACTCCTTTCCACAGGAGATCTGGTTAACCCCCATCCTGCTCTCTTTCCATTACCAAGTTAAGACTTTTTTATTGAGGCAGGACTTTGGCTAATTTTAATCATATGCTTCTATTTTGTATATTTTTAATTATCCTTTAAAGGTATTTTTAAACTATTTGTAACTACAGGTTGAGTGTCCCTTATCCAGAATTCCAAAATCTGAAATGCTCCAAACCCCAACGTTGTACACATGGGTGGCTGAGATAGTGACACCTTTGCGTTCATATGGTTCAGTGTCCACCAGCTTTGTTTCATGCACAAAATTATTAAAAATGTTCTATATAAAATTACCTTCAGGCTATATGTACAACGTGTATATGAAACATATATGAATTTCATGCTTAGACTTCCGTCCCATCTCCAAACTATCTCATTATATATATAAAACAAATATATGCTAATATTTCAAAATGGGGGGGGAGCATTTCAGATATGGCTCAACCTGCAAATGTACTGTGTTTATGTTGCATCACTCTAAAACAAATTATTATTAAATAAGTGCTACAAAACTACAGGAAAACAAGAGCCTTACCCAGTGAGGCAGCATCTTGGTCATCATCGTCTTCCTCCTGTTTTATCTCCCTTAAGATGACTCTGTGCCAGGAATCTGATGAAGCTTCCTCTGTGTTTGGGGATTTCGGCCCCTCTTCTTTGAACTGTTCCAATACCTGAAAGAATAAACCAGGTCCCATAGATATGACTTCTCAATCCTGGAAGTGAAATGCAGGGCTGGGAAACTGATATTGTTGAACCACAAATCCCATCATCCCTCACCAGACTAGCTGGAGAAACACATTTAGAAATCTTCCCTGCTATGTTAATAAATTAATTAAACCTTCTATCCACTGGTGTGTTCCTTGATCCCATACCCAAGCGGACAACTTGTCTTTCACAATACACAACTCCCATAATTTTAGACTACAGTTTCTACCAATTCATTTCCAGGCACAATTCAGAGCTCTATAAAGCTCTATGCTGCTTGGATCCAGACTATCTGAAAGACTGTATCTTCCCCTAAGAGCCTGAATGATGTTTCAGATCCTCACGGGAGGGCTTTCTCTCAGTTCCTCCAGCATCATAGACACATTTTGTGATGACACCCAAGAGCCTTCTCAGTAGATAATCCCAGGCTATGGAACTCTCTGCCACAGAAGACCAACCTGGCTTCCTCCCTGCTCTCCTTCCATCAGCAAGTAATTTTAAAAAAATTAAGCAAAGATTAGGTGATAATGTTACCATTATCTTTCATGGGGTATGTGTACTGCATTATTTTTAGTTGTTCTTGTCATGGCTTTAAATGATTTCATATTGTTTTAAAGCACAGTGGGCCCTTGGTATCAGCTGGGATTTCGTTCCAGGACCTCCCATGAATACCAAAATCCGTGGATGTCAAGTCCCATTAAATACAACAGAGAGTAAAATGGTGTCCCTTAAAAAAATGGCAAAATCAAAGTTTGCTTTTTTGGAATTTATGTATTTTTAAAAATGTGGATGGTTGAGTCCGTGGATATGGAGGGTCAACGGTATTGGTATTTTAATATGGTATTTATTTGATTGTCTTTTAACTTTATTTACTAATCATTTTTAATTCATGTACCTTGCTTTAGAACTAAGTGCACCAGTATGGAGTAGTGGGTTGAGCAATGGACTAGGACTCTGGAGACCAAGGTTCAAATCCCTGCTCAGTCATGGAAACCCACTGGGTGAGCTTCGGCAAGTCTCACTCTCTCAGCCTCAACACCTTTTAAACAAATCTTACCAAGAAACCCCAAGAAAATTCTAAACAAATCTTGCCAAGTTCACCTTAGGGTTGCCATGAGTCAGAAACAACTTGAAGGCATGCAACAACAACAACACCAGCAACAACCACTTTGAGTTCAAGCAAGATAGTTGTTGCTGGTATTGCTGTTCCATGCCTTCACGCTTTGGGGTCCCAGTTGGGAGAAAAGCAGGATATAAATTGTTTCCTGTGTAAGAAGAAAGGCAGGATATTTATTACATAAATAAAATTATTTAAATAAATACTACTGCATGCTGTTGGAGGGATTCAGGAAGTTCTAGACCTAAATGATAGCATTTCCATGCTCTGATCTGCACCAGCAGACGTCCCCATATTTTGCAGCAGGAAATATTTTCATCAAGACCTTCAATCATAAAAGCCCCATCTTCTTACCAGCTCTTCCTGCCTTTCATCTTCCTGGTGCCTCAGCAGAAAATCCTCCGCTACGGCCACAGCCTGGGAGCAGTTCTCCGGCTCCATGTCTCGAACCCAGCTCTGGATCTCTGGCGGTAGGACGGCCAGGAACTGCTCCAGCACCACCAGCTCCAGGATCTGGTCCTTGGTGTGCCTCTCCGGCTGCAGCCAGAGATTGCACAGTTCCCAGAGGTGGTTACAAACCTCTCGTGGTCCCTTGGCCTCCTGGTAGCCAAACTGCCTGAAGTGCTGGCGCTGTTTTTCCGAGCTGGTGGTCTCCTCATTGAGAACCTCTTCCTTTACTTTCAAGGAGCTGATTTCCTCACTGGCCCAGTTGCCGTCGGTTAGCGGGATTTCTTTACACAGGTCCGGCAGAAGACGGGCCATCTTCTTGCCTCTAAGATGTTGGGAAGCGTTGATGGTTGTACTCCTAAATAAAAAGAAAATGTTACCAACTAGCAGGGACGCCATGCCCTTTTTAAAAGTAATGATAGATAAGACAGACCTTCCTTCTTGACTTGCTTCTCGTCTATGTGCGGGGATATTTTAGCAACCTGTTTATAATTTTAAGAAGTTTGGTAGCTGATTTAGCATTATAATTGTCTAAAATAGTGGTGATGTGGGTTAACCTTAGAATTCAAGATATAGCCGTGTTAGTCTGTAAAATCAGAGATCTTGTAGCACCTTTGAGATTCACTGAAAGAAAGAATTTGGCAGCATGAGCTTTCGTAAACTTAACTCTACTTCCTCAGATGCACAGGTTAACCTTACTCATTGACTTGCTTCTTGTTTATGAGCAGGGAGTTTTTAACAACACATTTATAAATATAATACATTTGATACTACTACTACTACTACTACTACTACTCCCCCTTTTCTCCCAAAATTTAGATTTTCTCCCAAGATTTTAAAGGTTGCTTGCTACTTTGTGATATATTGAGAAGAGCCATTTGAGTATAGGATGAGAAAGATGTTGACATACAATTCATCGGGACTTTCTATTCTTTCACTAGAGATCTGAAAGATCCTTATCATATTGCATGAGTTAAACAGCTTTACATGGATTTTCGTTTTATCAGCAGTTACACTTTAATTTATGGCTATTATTAATACTATAATTGACACTGTCCATATTTTGTCCATTTAGCTTCCTCAAAGTATACCATTCCAACAGGCGTCTATAGTTTTGACAGGGATGGGAATTATATGGGCCTCCAGACTACATCTCCCAGGAGCCCCAGACAGGACACCCAATGGTGAGGAATGCTGGGACATGCAATCCAATCACATCTGGAGAGCCACAGCATTTCCACCCTTGATATATCTGACAAACTGGGTTAAAGGATTTTTTGTTGATCCTAATAAACTACAGTCTTGTTCTATCTTTGTTTGCAAAATACTTTTGTCTGTAAGTTTGTTTTTATTTCAAACGTGGAAATGGAGTACACAATCCACCATTTTGATCTACCTAAACCCTACAGGCACCAAGTCCCCTCTGATCTTGGAAGCTAAGCAGGGTCAGCCATAGTTAGTACTTGGATGGGAGACTGCCAATGAATACCAAGCATTGGAGACTACATTTCAAAAGAAGGAACTGGCAAAACCACCTCTGCATCTTCCTTTCCTCAGAAAACTCGATGAAATTCATGGGGTTGCCATAGGTCAAGAGGTGTCTGGAAGGTACAAACATACACACAAAGATTTGAAAACTTGTGCTTCCTTCCTTACTTTGTATTTAAAGGGATCTTGTAGCATCTTTGAGACTAACTGAAAGAGAGAAGCTGGTAGAATGAGCTTTTGTAGACCTGGTCTGCTTCCTCCCCATGCATCTGAAGAAGTAAACCTAAGTCTATGAAAACTCATGCTACCAACTTCTCTCTTTCAATTAGTCTCAAAGGTGCTGCAAGATCCCTTTGCGTATTGATTTTTCCAGACTAACAAGGCATATTGATTTTTCCAGACTATCTTTGAATTCTCTCCTACTTTGGGGGTGTATTCTATAGCCAGCATGACGTAGTTGTTTGAGTGTTAGACTACAACTCTGGAGACCAGGGTTCAATTTCCAGCTCAACCATGGAATCCACCAGGTGACCTTGGGCAAGTCACACTCTCTCAGCCTCAAGGGAAGGCAATGGCAAACCTCCTCTGAAGAAATCTTGCCAAGAAAACCCCATGATAAGGTTGCCTTAGAGTTGCTATAAGTTGGAAATGACTTGAAGCACACAACAATAACTACTACTAAACTGTAGAAAACAGTGCAGTCTGGCACCACTTTAGCTGCCCTGGCTCGATCCTACAGAATCCTGGGATGTGTAGTTCGATGAGGCACACCAGCACTCTTTGGGAGAGAGGCCAGAGACATTGCATCTATAGGGTGCATCTATACCAGGCCTGCACAACTTGGAAGTAGGTAGGGGCCAAAATTAAGATAGGCTAAAGTTGTTTGGTGTAGTTTGGTGAGGCATCACCAACACTCTTTGGCATAGAGATCTTTGGCTGAAGACCTTGTCAATCTACAAATCCCAAGGTCCTGTTATAAGAACTACTTTAATATAAAAACCACTTTGTGGGTCTCCTATCATAGCCCTAAACTGGAACAGGCCAAACCGCCATGGATCTGAAGCAAGCACACCACTAGGCACCTGAAAAGTCACATCTGCATCTATAACAATTTGCAGATCAAAAGGGCTAGGCTTAGGAGCTGCAAAGCAGGACATTTACACCCTCTGAATTCTGGAGGCACAGAGATTTACAACTGGCAAAGAATGAGATAACATCAACATCCCATCTCCCCTCTTTGGAAATTGTCTCCTTCAAAGACAACCTATCCAGAATCCTTTGATATACAATAATCAATCTTCGCTCCAAGCTATTTTCAGCCTATATTAGGACCTCCAAAATCTGTGTTCTGTGAGCTGGTTTTGGAGGGGAAGGGAGGGATCTCACTCCCTCCCTGAAATTCCTAACCAGTATCCCTTGGCTGTCTCCAACACACTTCACTCCGTAAGCAAGCAGCTGAGTTAATTTTATTACAAGGAATGCAGTGTATCAAGGTAACTATTTTGCGTGTGAAACCTTTCTTACAGATTTTCATTTATCCTCTGTGAGCATGTGTGTGCTTGCTTATTGATTTATTTTTCTCTCTTAATAAAAGTACCATTCTTTTGGGAAAATGCTCTCTGTGAAGGCTCTTCCTTCCCACTCCCTGTACACACTGAGTCCCAATCCTACTTATTATTTTTGAGCTAATTATAAATTCCCCAAGGTCAAGTTCATATTACAGTCTCATAGGCTGGACCTTCAGCACTTAAAGTGCTGTCAAATTTCATTAATTCTGCAGTGTAGGATGCGGGATTCAAAAAGGAGCAAAGGTTTGGGGTGCATCTACAGGGCAGAAATAATGCAGTTTGACACCACTTTTGCTGCCCTGGCTCCATCCTGCAGAATCCTGCAACGTGTAGCTTGGTAAGACATGTCAGCAGTCTTGGACAGAGAAGGCTGAAGACCTTGCCAAACTACAAATCCCAGGATCCTATAGGCTGGAGCTACAGCACTTATAAGGGATGTCAAATTGCATTAATTCTGCACTGCACCTACACTGTAGAAATAATGGTATCTGTTCCCACTTTAACTGCCTTGGCTTCATCCTGCAGAATCCTGGGATGTGTAGTTTGGTGAGGCATCACCAGCACTCTTAGGCAGAGAAGACTCAAGAGACCTGGCAAAACTACCAATTCCAGGGTCGCATAGGCTGGAGCTTTGGCACTTAAAGTGCTGCCAAATTGCATTAACTCTGCAGTGTAGGGTGCAGCTACACTATAGAACACAATGAAGTTTGACACCACTTTAACTGCCCTGGCTCCATCTCACAGAATCCTGGGAATTTTAGTTTGGGGAGGCAAAATGTTGTGGATAAACAGGAACAGAGACCCTTTAGGAATTCAGGAAAGTAGAGTTTATTCTTTTAACGTTGACGGGCCTCTCAAGATGACTGGAGAGAGACCCTCCCCCTGCTAATCAACATCCTTATATACCATCTTACACAACTAACTTATAATTGTATTAACACATGCATAATTCAACATTTTCATTTGTTACAAGATATAACTCCAACCCCCCTCCTTTCCTGATTACGTTACACTTTTCTTGCCATGTGTGAACAATTTTGGCATCCTTCCTTTACTGCCCGTCCATACCATCATTGTTATCTCTTTGGCTGTGAAGCTGTCTGCCTAGCCTTCAAGCCCAAAAAACAACTTTCCTTTTCAGTGAAGCAGAGCTGAAAGTCTTTTACAAACTGCGTTGCAAATACACAGTTTTAAACATAGAAAATGAGACCCCAAGGGTCATCAGCCCTGAGTTAGCCATGAGCTTTGCAGTTTCTTTTATATTCATTTCCATCTTTTACAACACCAGCACTCTTTGGCAAAGAGGGCTAAAAACCTGTTGCTGCTGTTCAAGATGTTTTTGACTTAGGGCGACACTATCATGGGGGTTTCTTGGCAATATTTGTTCAGATGAGGTTTGTCATTGCCATCCCCTGAAGCTGAGAGAGTGTGACTTGCCCAAGATCACCCAGTGTGTTTACTTGTTGTTGATGATATTGTGCCTTCAAGTCCTTTCCAACTTATCATGGATTTTTCTTGGCAAATGTCTTCACCTTGCAAAAACTACAAATCCCAGGATCCCACAGGCTGGAGCTACAGCACTTCCAGGGGTGTCAAACTGCATTATTTCTGCAGTTTGGATACAGCCCCCCCCCCTCCTCCCCAGTCTCCAATCTGCTCCTTTTTTGAATCCTGGACCTGACGTTGTGGTTTGAGTGTTGAGACTCTGGAGACAAGGGTTGGACTCCCAGCTTGACCATGACCTTGAGGGCAAGTCACGCTCTCTCAGCCCTCTCAGAGGAAGGCAATGGCAAACCTCCTTTGAACAAAGCTTGCCAAGAAGAACCCCAGGATAGGAGCTCTCCGTAAGTCAGAAACGACTTGAAGACACACAACATCCTGGTGTTGAAAGGTCCTGGAGTACCTGGACCCCCTTCTTCTGCCTCCTCTCCAACCTTCAGGCCAGGGAAGCTTTACCAGTTGGACTTCCGCCTGCTTCTAAGCCCCCTCCCTCCCACAGACTTCTCCCCACATACCAGCTTCCTTCCTCCAAAGGGACAGAGAAGCGCCCTCTGAGCAATTTCTCTGATGCCCACGCGTGGGAAAGTCCCAAGGCCACTTTCCCAGGGGAGCGGAACCAGAAAAGGTTATTCTGTTTCCCCCCGGAGCGCACCTTTTCCTCTCCCCCAGAGCGACTTCCGGTCACTCTAGGAATGACAACTCTCTGATTTTAACCCTTTGGAGGATTAAAGGCCATGGAATGCCCTTAAAGACATGGGAGCGCCAACCCATCTGAGAGTCCTAATGAGGAATCTGTACTCTTGATAAGAGACTACTGTCAGAACAGAATACGGAGAAACAGAATGGTTCCCAATTGGCAAAGGAGTCAGAAAAGGTTGCATACTTTCACCTGATCTGTTCAACTTGTATGCAGAACATATTATAAAGAAAGCAGGCTTGGACACAGAAGAAGGAGGAGTGAAAATAGGAAGAAGGAATATCAATAATCTTCTAAGACGGGGTAGGCAACCTTTTTCAGCCGGGGGCCGGTCCACTGAAGTCCTTTGTTTTCCAAAATGGCGGCCACAACGCGTTTGCGCATGCATAGGAGTACTGCGCATGCGCAAACGAGTCACAGCTGCCATTTTGTTTTGCCAAAATGGTGGCCGTGACTCATTTGTGCTGTGCAGTGGCCAAAACTCGCAGCGGCGGTAGCAGGCGGCAGGGGTCAGCAGGGGCCGGTAAGTGGGGGCCCCTGGGCCGGAACCGGCCCGCGGGCCATAGGTTGCCGACCCCTGTTCTAAGATATGCAGATGACACCATAATACTAGCAGAAAACCTCACAGACCTGGAACACCTACTAAGGAAGAGAAAAGAAGAAAGTGCAAAGGCAGGCTTAATGCTGAATATAAAGAAAACAAAAATAATGACCACCAAGGATCTTCACAAGTTCAACCTAGACAATAAAGGAATAGAAATAGTAAAAGAGTTCTCATATCTGGGATCAAACATTGATAGAAATGGGGACTGCAATCTGGAAATCAGAAGACAAGAATGGGGAGGGAGGCTATGGAAGAACTAGAAAAGATCCTAAAATGCAAAGATATACAACT
>CM034703.1:325277705-325297818 GCA_020142125.1 Phrynosoma platyrhinos
CCCACAAAAAAACTATGGATGCCGGCCATGAAAGCCTACGACTTCAAGCTGCATTATTTCTGGCAGTCTGTAAAGGCCCTAAGTTTCTTAACTAAGGGCAGAAACATCAAAATGCAGGCATCTGACTAACCTCTCCAATTGTTTTTCTCCTCTTTGGTTTGTAACATCTTGCCTGATGAAGAAGCCAGTGGTGCTTTGAAAGCTTGCAACAAGTATATTGTGCATTTTGGTTGGCCAATAGAGGTATCACTGTTTGGTGGATTTTTGTTTGAATTTGCTAAATGGACAACACAGCTACCCCTGCATGTTTACTGTTGACTCATATTCAACTTGTGGTTTACTAGGACTCCTAGATCCCTTTCACATTTAGTCTTGTCAAATCAGATGTCCCTCATCCTTTTATCTGTGCATTTCATTTTTTTTTCCTGCCTAAGTGTAGTACCTTACATTTCTTCCTGTTGAAATTTTAGTTTTTGCAGCTTACTGGGTTTTAGATTTCTGTACTTACTGAACTGTATGAAATTGTTTCATAATTGTGTAATATCTAAAGACATAGTCATGTTACTCTGTATTGGTATACAAGAAGATCTTGTATCAACTTTGAAACTGAGGGTAACTCTGTGACTCAAAGGTGCTACAAATTCCTTTGTATAACACAGGCCTGCGATGAGAAACCTTTTTTCAATACTGTAATGTATTTTTAATGGATTTTTGGGTGCTGAATTTGAGAACACAATAAAAATGTCATACCACAAACAAGTCTTTCACAACTTAAATAATTTATCAATTCAGTTGTTACTCAATTTTGATTGAGTGCGAACGCTGATTTCCAGTGCGATTTCTTTTACTGCTTTTGAACTGATTATTGTATTTTGTTTCAGCAAATTTAAGTGTTTTGAAAGTCTATTAGACTTTATCCCCTTTCTTACTCTCTACAGGCTTATGCTTTGCAATATCATTTCATTCAGTCACATACTACAACACAGAAATGTCAAAACGAATTATGAATAAACTGAATGTGATGAAGCAAATCTTAGGTCATGTTTGGATTTAGAACGCCAAACTCCTATAAAACCATTTTAAAAAAGTTTTACATTTTAAAAAAAAGGTTTTTATGACCCTCACTTTTGCAGGCCTGTATAATTCTTTAATGTTATTTGATTCTCTCCATTCTTCCCACTATATTGGATTGGATATAAATATTTTAATGAAGTGTGGACTATTATTTATTTTAGTTGTTATTTATTTCATTTTTATTTTCATATTTTACTAAAGCAACTTCAGCCACGGGACAGAACTTCTTGGGTCCTTGGAAGTAGATAACTGACTTCAATATCCAATTTAGAAAGACTTTATTAAATTTGGAGCAAAGAGAGAGAAAAAAAGCAGAAGTACAATATATAAAAGAAAAATTCAGCAAAGTAGCTTGTACATAGTTGATACAGAGTTACTATAAGGTAAGTCCCTTAACTTACATCCTAAGGCATAGGTCTCCAAGAATATCAAGCAGAAGGCAAAACATTTTTAAAAAGTAAATAATAACAACAACAAAAAGCACCACATATTTTGTGGTTAAGTGTGAAGAGGAGGAGGAGACTGGTAGATGGAGGGCAAGTGACCTCTCGGGAGCTGACAAGGGACTTTGGTGTTACTCTCACAAAAACAAGGGATCACTACTAAACCCTTGCAAGACAAGAAGCTGTGCAGGGCTATACATGATTTTGGTGGCCTCAATGTCCCCCATCCCCCAACTTAGTAATGTACCTTCCTGCCACCAAGGCCAGTCGCCCCCTTCTCCAGATAGATCCACACAAATGGCAGCAGCTGCACTATACAGTATGATGCAGCCATTTGGCTTTGCTCTATGGCAAGTAAATACAACTCCATCCCAAAGGCGACGTGGGTGTTGTGCATTTCATAGTTGAGGATCTGGGATCCAGCCCTCCCACCATACATGGTTCTGACAGGTAATTATTTTTTAAAAGAGTCTTGTATATGTTGATCACTATCACAGGGTCAGCTTCTATAATTCATACAGTTAAACAAAATAATCACAATGAATTATTTGCACTCAGACATGAATGGCTCGGTGTGTCTCCTTAAGCCTGTTCACTTAAAACACAAGAAAAGTTTTTTTAAAAAAATCTAATGGAATAATGAAAAAATAAGAGGGGTGGGTGGGAATAAATGGTACAAAATGAGATGCTTGATCATATTAACCTTCATATGATCAATGCACCTTCCGACAGAACTACTATAGTATACAATTTACTTCCAGCTATTAATAAATGCCGTCTAACCACTGTGGAACTCATCCGAAGTGATAATAGTGGATAGTTCCTCTCGCTGATGGGAGAACAGAACTGCAGGGTTCTGCAAAAACAGAGTAAGAAGCATGTTTCATTTTCTCGTTCACTGATTTCATTCTCATGCACAAGGACATCAGGCTTCCCAATGATGCCCTATACACATTGGGAGCGCTTAAACTTCTTCGGTGCAGTGTGGATTCTTTCATGCTTGATGAGGTTGGAACGGTGGCCAAAACATTTTTTACAGATCCTGCACTCATACGGCGTCTCTTTTGTGTGGGTTCTCAGGTGGGCAACAATGGCGGATTTGCCCCGGAAAGTTTTGGGACAGAAGGCACATTGGAAGGGCTTCTCTCCTGTGTGGATCTTCTTGTGCTGAACTAGGCCAGCATTCTGTGAAAAAGTCTTCCCACACTCGGGGCAAACGTACGGTCTTTCTCCCGTGTGGGATCTTCGGTGCTTTCTGAGGGATGACGTGTCGCTGAAGCTCTTAGTACAGTCCTCACACTTGTACGGCTTCTCTCCGGTGTGGATCCTCTCATGTACAATAAGGTTTGTGCGGTGACGGAAAGTCTTCCCACAAGCCGAGCATGGGTAAGGCCTCTCTTCTGTATGGATCCGACGGTGAACATGGAAAGCTGACATGTTCCGGAAGCCTCTCCCGCAATCTGGGCACTTGTGTGGCTTCTCTCCTGTGTGGATTCTCAGATGTCGAACCAGGTCGTACCTGTGGAGGAAGCTTTGCCCACACTCTTGGCACTGATGGGGCTTCTCTCCTGTGTGTATCTTCTGGTGAGACACCAGCCCAGCCTTCTTGGTGAAACTCTGCCCACACTCAGGGCAAGAAAAGGGCTTCTCTTGTGTGTGGGTTTTTTCGTGGGCCACCAGAAGCGATCGCTGAATGAAGCTCTTCCCACACTCTGAGCAATTGAAAGGTTTCACGCCCGTGTGGGTACTCTGATGGGCCACTAAGACATCTATCCCTGTGAAGCTCTCCCCACAATCCCAGCATGTGTATGGATTGTCTATTGAAGCAGGATGAAAACGAATAGCTTCAACTTCCTTGCTGCTGGGATGAGCTTTCTGCTGGCTCTCAGAAGGTTCTCCTGTATCAGGATTTTTGGAAAAAGTCTCTTTTGCATTTCCTGGCAGGACCCAGGGGACTTCAATCCCGCTAGAATTTACTGGCAGATTCTTCTCCTTCCAAAACGGCCTCCCATCACCTGCTGGATTAAGGAGAGAATCCTTACAGTGCGGGATTTCACTTTGCCAAGGAGAAAGGCAGGCTTAGATCAGATTATATAAGGAAGAGTTAGAAGAAGAGAAAGAACACCATATTTGCTTCACTTGTCCCGCTAGTTAACTATCTTAAACCACCTCAGGTCTTTTGTTTCATCTTGCACTCCCTGGATGGGCAACTGCGCCAGTAGTGGGCACAAACTTCACCCCTACATCCCCCCAGTTCACTTTCTAAAGTTCTAAAGAGTTAAAACCTTGGTTTTCCTTAGAATAAGTGTGGGTCACACTGAAATAGAGAGGGTAAAATAGGGAGGGGGAGGAAGAAAAGTTACCATCAATATCAATTACAACTCCTTGTACTTTCTTTTAACAATACACAATACCACCAAAATAACTCTGCTGATCTGACAATGTCAACATGTAATACTCTTCTGTGTACCCATGAAACCCCCATGTGGTCTTCCTTTTTCTGGCATCTCTATGAGCCCAACCATTGATGTTGATCCATCTTGGGCCCTGTATAGGTTCTTTCAAGGCCGGCCCTGGCATTAGGCATTGTGAAGCAGCTGCCACAGTCAGCAGAAAAGACAGGAATTTGTTACTGAATATGTCACCATATTTTTATTGTCCAGGATGGGGAGAAGTGCCTATGGTATTTCTTCTCATTCATATAACTTAGCTGGCTTGAGTTTATAACAAACACTGGGCAGTGAGTAAAAATTGTATCTGGGTACAACTATTTACTGCTCTGTTTTATCCAACAACATGTCATGGCACTTTTCTAGCTTAGTGCCTTGGCATGGCATCAGTTCATCATCACCCTCCTGTATAGTCATATCACGAAAAGTGACTTTTTAAGACTACAGTTCCCAGAACCTCCAGGCAGTAGCAATACTGACTAGAGCTGTAGTTCAAAAAGTAACTTCTCCATGTCCTGATATGTGGCACTTTTCCAAGCACTCATTTTAAGTTGCTTTATGATTGCACTGATATTATTTTCTTAATGTGGAAGAAATTAGTTTTGTCATGGTGGATAAGACATAGTGAACAAAATAAACAGAGTCAGTATGGATGCCCATCACCCCTGTAAAGGAGGCTCATCTCTCGTAAAAAAAATGCCATTGTCTGTCTTTAACTATGACAAGGAATATGAAACCAAGAAACTTCAAGATTAAACTGAGAGATAAGGCTAGTACCCCCCGATTTTTCTTCACCCTTCAGAAGTGTTTTGGATATTTTTTAAAAAAAATTTGGAATATTTACATGTACATCATGAGATAGCTTAGAGATAAGACCCGTCTAAACATCAAATTTGTTTCATATACACCTTATAAACAGAGCTTAAAGTGAATTTTATACATAATATTTTAATAATTTTGTGCACAAAACAAAGTTTGTGTACACTGAACCATCAGGAAGCAAAGGTGTCACTATTTCAACCACTCATGTGGATAATTTTGGAGTATTTCAGATTTCTGGATTAGGGATACTCAACCTATAGTTCAAGAAGTTCTGGGGCAGTGCTGAACCAACAGGATACCCTCTGCATGGGACACTATTGAAGGAAGCTGTATCTAATGCACAAGAGACCTGCTAAATTGCTGGCAAGATCATCAGGTAGGAACCATATGCCATCATGTTCAAAGGAACTTTGCTGGCTGTCAATATGCTTTCAGTCCAAGTTCAAGGTACCGGATACAATATTCAAAGCCCTAAACAGGATTGGACTTCAATGCTTGAAGGAACAGCTAGCCTTCTACATACCTACGTGAGTATAGAGGTCTGCCAAAAAGCCTTCTTCTTTAACCCACCAGTATTAGCAATTCTTTCTGTGTAGATATATGACGGACCCTTCTCTTCTGTGGCACCCTAACTGTGATATGTCATCTCCTCAGATTCCCATTTGTTTGCAACGCTGGCTTCATCTCGGTGCTCTGCTAAACCTGGTTCTTCAGCCTAACTTTATGGCCCCAGCAACTATGGATGTCTATACAGTGGTCAGTAGGAGCCCTGGTGGCACAGTAAATGCCCATATTGCAGCTTACAACTCACAATGTTGTGACTTCAATACCAGCCAGAGGTGCAAGGTTGACCCAGCCTGGCATCCTTCCATAGGTCACTAAAATGAGTACCCAGCTTGTTGGGGGCATTTAGCTTACAGATGTAAACCATTTAGGGAGTGCTTAAGTGCACTGATAAGCAGTAGAGAAATGCACTTGCTATTGCTAGTGGTCCCTTCATATTTGCTGGGGTTAGGGGTGAAGGACCCTCATGAAAGTGGAAAAACTGCAAATAAAAAAACACTGTTCTTTTTACCTGAGACAATGTCTCTCTAGGATTCTCCAAGTCCTCCGGTGCAACTTTATGGTCAACATCTGCCAGACGTTGATCATAGAATCATGCTGGAGGTTCTACAAATGCCTAGAGAAATGTTGTGTCGAGGAACTTCTAGGTTCTCCTGCACAACTCTATGGTCAACTTCTGGCAGAACTGTGCTGGAGGACCTAGAGGTTCCTAGAGATAACATATTAAAGCTACAAATAATCAAATCTGCAAAAGTCAAAGCTGCAAATGTAGAGGACCAACTGTACTCAGTTTTAACTTTTTCGTGGTTTATTAAAATGTTTTATAGTTGCTTTATGCTGCTATTGTTTGGCACTTTGCCCTGAGATTTCCTGACAGCAGATTTGGCGTAAGTGATCTTAATAAAGTGTGTAAAGTCCAGGAACATGAGCAAATGGAAGACAACATCTTTAGGCTGTTGACTCCAATATCCAATTGAGAAAGACTTTATTATACAGAGGGAAGATGAATAAAGCAAGGGTACAATATAAAAGAAGAATGCAACAAAGTCATTTTTACATAGCCTACTCTAAGCCACTATAAGGTAGGTTCCTTAAGGTACATCCAAAGCAGAGAGCTCAAAAAACAGCAAGCTGAAGACAAGAAGGGTATTTTTTAATAAAAATACACACATATCTTGAGGGAAAGGTGAGGGGATGGGGAGAACACCAGCTGAAGGGTATCTCACTAGTCAAGAGTTGGTAAGGGGGTGTGAGATAACATCTTGTGTCAGCAGATGCCTACTAATACCCACCAAGGCAAGACGTTATGAAGGAGAGAAGGCCAGTACCAGACTCTGGTGGGCTCTCACTTTCCAGTGCCCCCTGGTGCCATGGTCTTGATGCCACAGGGGATCCCGCATAGTGTCACACCAAATGACCCCCCTTCCACCAAATGGGCCTGAACAGCTGGCAGCAGTTGCACTCTAGAAGGGGACTCAGACACTTGGCTCCATTCCATAGAATGTGGCTGCCATCTTAAAACTGGCCCCATTTATTTATGAGATTTATATCCCGCCTTTCTCCCAAAATGGTATTCAAGGCAGCTTGAATCCCATAGGCCTGTGGTTCTCAAACATGGGGCAGAACCCCCGATGTGTGTGTGAGAATTGTTGGGTGGGGGACGACACAATTTTTTTAATGTGTAACATTTAGACATGCATTAAGTTAAATATTGAATTTATCTAAATAAAACTGTTCTAACATTATTTCCTTACTAAGTGTTAAAATATGAACATACATGAATGTGCGAATGAAAATACGCACACTAAATAAGCAAAATATTTTTATTCATATGCTGGGGGGGAGGCTGCGACATCTGCACATAGCTATAAAAAGGAGTCCCAAGGGTAAAAAGTTTGAGTACCACTGCCATGGGCAATGTAAACATTGTGCGCTGCATTCTCATGGATTCAAGATGGCAGCCATCTTACCTTAACGGAGCAGGAAGCTCCTGACAGGTAATGTTTTTTAAAGAAGAAGAATCCTAGATTCATAGAGTTGGAAGAGACCTCAAGGGCTAGCAAGTCCATCTCACACATTAATCTTGGACATTAAACATCATCACAGAGTTAGCCTCAGTAAGTCATACATATAAACAAAATAACCACATCAAATGATTTTCATTCAGTCATAAATGATGTTACCCACTATGTGATTCACTAAAAATAACAAATGTTTAACAAATATTAATGAAATAATGAAAAATGAAGGGAAGGAATAAATGGTGTAACGAGATGTCTGGTCATATTAATCTTCATATGAGCAATATATCTTGCAACAGAATTACATATTAGCATTTACAGTTTCATTCCAGCCAGTTATAAATGCTGTATAACCTCTGTGGAACTTATCAAAAGTAATGATGCTGGAAAGTTCCCTTCGTTGGTCAGGAAAAGAACTGAAGGGTTCTGTTAAACCAGTTTAGAAGCACGATCCATTTTTTCTTTCATTCTTGTGCACAAAGTGATTAGGTTTCTGAGTGATGTCCACCTTAGGAACGCTTAAACTTTTTCGGTGCAGAGTGGATTCTTTCATGTTTAATGAGGTTGGAGCGATGGCCAAAGCTTTTGCTACAGACCGTGCATTGATATGGTGTCTCCTTCGTATGGGTTCTCTGGTGTGCAACGATTCCTGATTTGTCCCGGAAACTTTTTGGACAGAAGGCACAATGGAAGGGCTTCTCTCCTGTGTGGATCTTTTCATGCTGAACCAAGCCAGCATTCTGTGAAAAAGTCTTCCCACATTCGGGGCAGATGTACGGTCTCTCTCCCGTGTGGGATCTTCGGTGCTTCCTCAGGGAAGATGCATCACCAAAACTTTTGATACAGTCCTCACATTTGTATGGCTTCTCACCCGTGTGGATTCTCTCGTGTACAATAAGGTTTGTGCGATGACGGAAAGTCTTCCCACACGCCGAGCATGGGTATGGCTTCTCTTCTGTATGGATCCGACGGTGAACATGGAAAGCTGACATACTCCGGAAACCCTTGCCGCAGTCAGGGCATTCATGTGGCTTCTCACCTGTGTGGATTCTCAAATGTCGAATAAGATCATACCTGTGGAGGAAGCTTTGCCCACACTCTTGGCAATGATGGGGCTTCTCTCCAGTGTGTATCTTCTGATGAGACATAAGCCCGGCCTTCTTGCTGAAACCCTGCCCACACTCAGGGCAAGAAAAGGGCTTCTCTTGTGTGTGGGTTTTTTCATGGGCAATGAGAAGGGATCGCTGAATAAAACTTTTCCCACACTCTGAGCAATTAAAAGGTTTCACTCCCATGTGGGTACTCTGATGGGCCACTAGGACATCTATCCCTGTGAAGCTCTCCCCGCAGTCCCAGCATGTGTATGGATTCTCTACCGAAGCAGGATGAAAACGAATGGTTTCAACTTCTTTGCTACGTGGATGAACTTTCTGCTGGCTCTCTGACGCTCTGCCTTTATCAGGATTCTTGGAAACTGTCTCTTCTGCTTTTCCTGGCAGCATCCAAAGGATTTCAACCCCGCTAGAATTTACTGGCAGATTCTTCTCCTTCCAAAACGGCCTCCCATCACCTGCTGGATTAAGGAGAGAATCCTTACAGCGCAGGACTTCCCTTCGCCAGGGAGAAAGGAAGGCTTGGATCAGTTTATACGCCAAATGATTTATAACGAATTATTTCCGAGTTCTGGGCATCAGGTTGGGGATGACTGCCATAGGCAGAATCTTCCCTACCCTGAGCTTTTCTAATGGGTGATGCCAGGAATTCAGCCTGGGAACTTCTGCTTGCAATGCAGGCGGCTTTATTCATTGAGGTATAAGACCTTTCCCAAAGTCTGTTTTTTCCAAGACTGCCACTTAAACTTTCCATGGTGGCAGTGGTGGACCCCGCCAGGTTGCTGTGCCCTGGTGGCTGCCCAAGGATGCCATCTGCCAATACCAGGCTTCAGGAAGGGTACCGGAAGTTGGCACTTGTCAAAGATATAACTGTCACTGTTAGTACTTTCTGCATCCGATTCCACTCCAACCCACTCACCAACCATATATACTGCGCATTTGTCCCTGAATCACCATATATCTGACCAAGTGGATTGTAATCCACAAAATGACATGCTAGGATAAATCAGCAAGCCTTCAAGGTGTCACAACATTCTTTTTTTCTTTTCTTTTTTTGCTGTGGCAGAATAACACTGGATACCCCTTTAGAAAGTGGGAATTTCAAGGCCTCTCACATTCTTTGCTCATATTCTTCCCTTTGAAAACCTGCCTCTCCCACCACCCACCCCATGATGCTTTGCCCAGTGTCCATTTCAGACTGTAGGATTCAGTGGGAACAAAGACTCATCTATGTTTGCCAGTGATCACCATAAAACTGCCTTCCCCAGCCCAGTGTTCTCTCAGTGTGTTGGACCACAACTTTCAGAACCTCCCAGCCAGCTAAGTTAGTCTTGCACTCATCAGGAGGACTGTCCTGGACAAGGGGCTGCCCTGTGGAATGTAAAGGAACAAAGGTCATCTGGGGAAGGAATCCTTACCCAGCAAAGTGACGTTGGTGCTCTCCTCTTCCTCCTTGTTGTCTCTGAATAGCGGCCACGTTGCAGAGTCTGATGGAGCCTTCTTGGCCGAATCAGCCGTTGCTTCGCTGAAGGACCACAAAGCCTGAAGCAACAGCAGCAGCAAGAATCCAACAACAAGAAAAGAAGTTGGTGAGAAACCACTGCAAATTGCTTGTAATTCCAGTCAAAGACTCCTGGAGAGAATTTTCAGCACCATCTCTCCAAGGTACTTTTTCTGGGCTTGCTCAGACTGTACCAGCCTAAACACACTACACTAATCTCATCTGAAATTGGATGGGGAATCACCAGAGAGAAGAGATGGGACTATGGAAGAATCCTGCTGGAGACCCTGGAGTGCTGCTGTCAGTCAGAATTGACAATACTGGGAACAATACTCTGACTCTGTATAAGGCAGCTTTCTATATTCCTGTAGATGGCAACTGAACCAGGGGTTCTCTGAATGTGCAAAAGTGGTCACTTGACATTGATCTACCAGCCTTTCAGCAAGCCAAAAGTAAGATTCTGGTTGTCATGATTCTGAACAAAGAAGTTACACATAGCCCAGTTTCAGGGTTGGGAAACCTTCTTTTAGCTTAGGACAAAATTCAGTTTCAGACTAAGGATGTATCCATACTGCAGAAATAAAGCAGTTTGACACCAAATTGCTGTGGAATCCTAGGATGTGTAGTTTGGTTCAGTATTCTAGCCTCAATTGTCAGAGTGCTCCGGTTCCTCAACAAACTACAGATCCCAGGATGCTGTACGATAGACTCATGTCCATTAAAACGGTGTCAAATTGCTTTACTCCTGGAATGTGGATTCACCCTAGCATTGCAGTGGTGCAGGAGACCAACGGCAAAAAGGTATGTTTAAGAATACCACGAAAAAATTTAGTTCAAGGCATTGCTGTCAGTAATAGGGCAGAGTGCCAGCATGGTGTACTGACCAGTGTTGGACTACAACTCTGGAGACTAGGGTTTGATTCCCCACTCAGCTATGGAAACCCACTGGGTGACCTTGGGTGAGTCACACATTCTCAGCCCGAGAAAATCTAACAATAGGTTAACCTTAGGGTCACAGTAAGTTGGAAACAACTTGAAGCACACACCAACAAACTAAGAAGGCATTACAACCTTTCAGAATGTTTTTCAACATTTGAGATTTGACCTCAGAGTCTCAACTATCCCTAAATAGTTTACACATGGCTGACCTTTTCCTTTTATCTCACCAGGATCTAGAGTGGTATTCTGCTTCTCACAGTGGCCAGCCAGATACTTCTAGGATGGAACACAAAGACAAAAGCTTTCTCCTGCTGGGGGACATTATAGGGAATCCTGGAATTTGTAGTTTTATAAAGTCTTTAACTTTTTCTGCCAAAGAATGCTGGTGACAAATTCCAGGATTCTGTAGCATAGAACCATGGCAGTTGAAATGTTATCAAACTGTACCATTACTATATCTAGATGCACCCTGAGTTCTTCCCCACCTAGAGATGTGAAGGCTGTGGGGTGGGGGAGTAGGAAAAAGAAAAACTTTGTGTTAGAAAACATGAAAGTATTCCACAATCCATTTTTTTTCTGGAGAAAGAAAAGCTTAAAAGAAAAGAAAAATTAAAAAAAAATTCTCTTAAAAAATGGATTATGGAATATTTTCTTGTAGAACAAGGAATAAATGTTTTAAGGCAATAATATATACTTAGTAAACAGAGCTTTTAATGTATCACACTTATAACAAACCTTATACTAAACTGAGTTATGAATAAATGCATTTTATGTTTCTATGGATTCTTGTTCAGAACCTTGTAGCTCTGCTTGTAACAAATGATACTTTTTTAAAAAAAAAAGCAAGTTCAAATTGTAACTACATTCTGAATAAACTGTATTTTCAATATATTGAATGTGCTAATTTTATTCCTGTTCAGAACCTTGTAACTTTGCTACATTTTAAAAAAGGAAGTTCAAATTTGTAACTAAAGGTAAAAGTTTCCCCTTTGACAAGTGTGTCTAATCCTGTCTGACTGTAGGGAAACAGTGTAACTACATTCTGAATACCTTATTTTCCTGCGTATAAGACTACTTTTTAACCCGCAAAATCTGTGGTTAAAGTGGGGGGGGGTCGTCTTATACACCGGGTATAAGGATAAGGAGGATGGAGGTGCTAAAACTCTATATTTTGACTGGAAAAATGGGGGGTCGTCTTATACGCGGGTCGTCTTATATGCCGGAAAATACGGTGCTCTGTATTTTCAATATATCAAGCAAGCTATTTTTCTTCCTGTTCAGCACCATGTAGCTCTGCTTGTAACAAATTATATATGTGTGTATATATACACACACGCTTGTCCCTTCTGGTTCACAAACTTGACGTCTGTGGTTTTGATCCTTCATGGACAGCAAGCCAGGAGGGACAAAATGATGTGCACACCTGTGGTGCATGCACATCAGTGCACATGGGTGCGCACCGCCAATAAAATAAATTGGGTTTGAATATCCATGTTTTTCCTGTTCATGGGGTGGGTGGGTCTGAAACGGATCCCCTGCAAATGGAAGGGACGACTATATATATATTTTAAAAAGCAAGTTCAATTTGTAATGACATTCTGAATAAACTGTACTTTCAATATATTAAATAGGCTAATTTTATTCATGTTCAGAACTTTGTAGCTCTGCTTGTAACAAATAATATATATATTTTTAAAAAGTAAGTTCAATTTGTAAGTACATTCTGAATAAAATGTACATTCAATATACCAGTATGCTAAGTTTATGCCAAAACAAGTTATAAACAATGCATTTTATTTATTTATTTCATTTGTATGCTGCCTTTCTTCCAGAAGAGAACCAAAGTAGTTGGTAGAGGGCACCAACACTGCATTTCTCAAATTTTCCTAAAGTTTTTTCATTCCCAAGTCCCTCCAAAAACAGGGAGGGGGATCCACATTGTTTATCCCTGTGACTTCAAACTTTTCAAAAACTTGACATCTCTGCTCTCACCTGTCGGCCTCGTGGCTTGCTCCCTTGCTGCTTTGCCAGAAAAGCCTCAGCCAAGCCAATGGCCTGAAAGCAAGTCTCCGGACGGCCATCCCTCACCCAGCTCTGCATCTCCCGGGGCAGAATGGCCAGGAACTGCTCCAGGATCACCAGCTCCAGGATCTGCTCTTTTGACTTCTTCTCTGGCTGCAGCCACCGCCGGCAAAGCTTCCAGAGCATCCCGCAAACCTCTCGAGGTCCCTCAGCATCCTGGTAGCAGAACTGCCGGAAACATTGGCGCTCGATGTCTAGGGTAGCGCCCCCTTCATCCGGAACATCTTCCTCCACCACCTCCATAAACTCCGGCTCCTCTTTGATCAAAAGGCTGCTGACAGAGTGCTGGGTGTCTCTATCGATTTGGGGCAGCTGCTGGGGTTCTCCCTCTTGCCCAGGCTCCAGTTCGGCATCTGATGCTTCTTCAAAAGGAGAGGAATCGCCATGAGAAACATCCCTTGATCCAGACCTCAGCAGCTGCTTATCTTCTTGTTCAGAATCAGGAGATTCTTCAGTCTTCAGGAAGGTCGGGTCCTGAGCTTCAGAGCCCTCCGCTGGCTCATCTTCTGGTTGTTCTTCAGCGACTTCTGCTACTGGTTCAGCTCCTTCCCAGGATTCCTTCATCCTCCCAAAATGGATGACTGGAAGGGCTTTGGCCACCACCCCTTTCTCAACTTCAGATTCCTCTGGGTCTTGCACCCCTACCTTCACTTCATCCTCTGACACGACATCCCCCTGAAGATCTGCCACTACAGCATTTTGGTGTTCTGCTGCCATTGTGACTCTTGCTACCAATGGTTGGCTGAAAGTGGTCCTGGGAGATTCCTTCACACGGTTGATCTCTTTTTCTTTGGGAGCCTGATTGTAGAGTCTGAACTTGTCTTGTGTTTAGTCCTTCTACCTAAACAGAGAATCGAAGAAGAGTCAAAGAAAACATGGTAAATTAAAGTTTCCATGCTCGAGTATGCTATTTAATATATATTTAATAATAATAAGAATAATATAGAGCGATCTTATAGCACCTTTGAGAGTAACTGAAAGAAAGAAGTTGGCTGCATAAGCTTCCATAGACTTAAGTCTAGCTCCTTGGATGTCATTCTGCCAACTTCTTTCTTTCAGTTAATCTCAAAGGTGCTACAAGATCGCTCTATATTATTATTATTATTATTATTATTATTATTATTATTATTATTATTATTATTATTATTATTTCCTATCCGTTTCTCCCCATGGATTGAGGCAGGGGACAACAACAATTAACAAACAAACAACATCAGTTAAAACAATTTATAAGGACAAATAAGATGTACCCATATTAAAACAGTGCACATCTCAAATTCATCACTTAAAATTCAAAATTTAAAAATCATCTGGATAAGGCTGGTTGAAGAGACTGATCTTTAATGCTCTTTTAAATTCAGTGTGTGCAACTGTTGAGTCTCTTCTGGCAACTCATTACACAGCCTAGAGGCAGTTGAAGAGAAAGTTCTCTGGATGATGGTTGTCAACCTAGTCCTGACTGACTGGAGTAAATGTCCGCCAGAGGACCTGAGTGTATGAAGTAGATTACGGTCGTTCCTCTGGATTCGCTAACTTCCTGTTTGTGGTTTTGAATTTCTGCAGAAAAATGGCATGTGCACCCTTGGCGCACAGCCATTAAAAATAATGAGGCTCCAATATTTGCGGTGTTTCCAATTCACAGGAGTGGTGGTCCAGAATGGATTCCCTGTAAATCAGAAAGGACTGTATATGGGAGGAAGCGATCCTGAAGGTAACCTGGACCCAAACCATTGCACAACGTAAACATTTACCTAATAACCTCAAGAAACACAGTAGAGATTTGTGGAAATTACTGTTTCGGGGGAGATGTTCCCAAATCTCTCAGTCAGCATGGCCACAGAGGATACAACCAAGGGATTCTAGACATTGTACAGCTGCCCCTCCCAATTCATAGGGGATCCATTCCAGACCTCCCCGTGAAAATGGCGGCTTGCTAATATTGGAGCCCCATTGGAAATAATGGCATGCGCACCCGTGGCACAAGCACAGGAGTGCACACAGCCATTTTAGATATGGCAGTTGTCCCTCCCTATGAAGAGTGAGATCGCAGACCTCAAGTCCGCAAACAGGGAGGGACAGTGGTACTACACAAACAGCTATACAGTGAGCCCTTGGTATCCACTGAGGTTTGGTTCCAGGACCCCCTGCAGATAGCAAAATCCGTGGATGCTCCTTCCCATTAAATACAATGGCATACTCAAATGGTGTCCCCAATATAAAATGGCAAAATCAAAGTTTGCTTTTTGGAATTTATGTATTTTTTCAATCTCTTCAAGCCATGGATGGTTGACTCCATGGACAAAGAATCTATAGATATGGAGGAACAACTGTACTTCTCAGCTGTGGTGCAGGCACATCTCTGATCTGCATTATGCCTGTGTACATTGACCAGTGCTATGTCCCTACTACAGTTGAAGAATGCAAATTTTGAACTACAATACCTAGAATCCCCTAGCCAGCATTATGGGTTAGGCATTTTGGGTTAATAACCTCATTGGGTAGATCATTCACCAGCTGCTAGTAAGTCCTGCTACTACTCCTTCTGCACAAGCAGTAAGCAAACTGAGATGAGCTAGCACAGCATAACGTATAAATCCGGTAATATGGTTCAATATATCCAAATGCAATGCTAGTGATATGAAGTCCTGGGAGGAAAAATAAAAAAGTAAAAAGTTGCAAAGTTTTCTTCCTTTATCCCGCTCCGGCAAAATCTTGTGTCCCTACCCACCCTGGGGGGAGCTATGAAATATTCTCTTTTGAAATGAAAAATAACAGATTTGAAGCAAGGTATTCATACACAATGGGTATGTCATTTGGGGTTTGGTTCCAAAATCCGTGGATGTTCAAGTCTCATTAAATACAATGGCAGAGTAAAGGTGTCCCTTTTATAACATGGCAAACTCAAGGTTTGTTTTGTGGAATATATACTGTGAATGCTTGAGTCTGTAGATGAAGAATCCATGGATACAGAATTCAGTGTCAGGAGCTGCAAAGGCATCTCGCCTTTGGTTTGAAGAGTTAATATAGAAGGGGATGGCTGCATTGCTGGATGTTAACTAGTGTTATACAATACCAAGGGGAAATGATGGGACATGGAGTGGGGTGTTTATTGCTGGAGATTACGGATCACATTCCTTTGTGGTGAACAAGCAGAAGGGAGTTGAATTTTGGCTGGAGACTAACCCAAGGTCATTTTCCTGGGAATGCAGGCAGAAAAAATAAAGGAAACAGAAATGTTATGGGAACAGAAAAGAAAAAGATTGCTTTGCTTTTTTAACTTATGATAAGGAAAGATCTGAGACTGTGTGCGTGTTTTCATTATGCTTTGCTAACCCTTTCTGTTTAGATCTGACAACAAATGTCCCCAGTGAACATCTCTAGTTACTGAGCAAAAGTTTTATGAGTTTTTACTACTGAAGCCTTATTTCTGATTTTGACATAACTAGAGCTGACTTGACTTGACATATAGGTACTTCTCTGCATAGCAGTTTAATAGCAGAATCATTGTAATTCCAGGTCTCAGTCTTCTTTTTTCAGTCCTTTTAATAGGAATAAGGGCTTAACATCATACTGGTACTATGAAGGACTGGAGGAGACAAATTTTTTCTCTTTCTTTTACTAATCTTAGTGGTTTCTTCTATTTTTATTGAGGGATTTTTGCCAGCTCCTCATAAACTGGCAAAAGCAAAGAGGTTCCTTATAGCTCAGAAGGTACTTATAGTTCAGGATCCTTTCTCCCTATTTGTAATAAAAATTCACATTCAAAAACGTAAATTCAATTTGTAATTACTTTCTGAAAATTTGTACTTTAATCTATCAAACATGAAACTTTTTGTCAAAGGCTGATCCCTTTAGCTTGCCTGCCATGTTAACCAAAAAAGGGTATAGCTTTATGTGCTTGATATTTACTGCCATTTAATGTGTTATACAGTACTGCAGGTAAATGATGGGACATACAGTGGTCTGTTAATTGCTAAAAACGGTTGACCACATTCCTTTGTGGCTAACATGCAGGTGGGAGTTGAGATTGCCTTTAGAAGATCCAAAGTCAGTCTCCCTGCCAAAGTTTTAAAACTTCATTGGTTTTAAACCCACTGGGCAACCTTGGTTAAGTCACACTCTCTCAGCCTCAGAGAATGGCAATAGCAAACCCCTTCTGAAGAAACTTGCCAAAAAAACCCCATGTTAAGTTTGCCTTAGGGTCACCATAAGTCGGAAACTACTTGAAGGCACACAACAACAAATGCTTTAAATACGCTTGGTTAACTCTTGTTGGTTAATTCTGACAACGAACATCTATGGTGAACATCAGTAGCTTCTGAATAAAAGTTTTCTGAGTTTTCACTGCTGAAGCCTGGATTTCTAGACTAAGGGGTTGCTGTACATGGGATTTTTATGCTAAGACAAATTAAACATAATGCATTTCATGTTCCTAAATTAACACTGACTTTCGACTTGTAAAGGGTGCTGATAAAGCTCCCTATCCCCATTTTTCCATTTATTTTTTTAATCTGGGGGAGGGGCATGGGAATTTTTTTTTTCCTCCCATAGCTTCAAAATTTTCAGAAATTTTATATCTCTACACACAACTGTCAGATTGGCTAGGTTAGTGATCCTACCTTGGTATTGTACTTAAGGATTTGTAGTTTAGAAATGACAGCGGTGAGAGAAAAGGCTAGGGCTGCAGCTACACTGCAGAATGAATTCAGTTTGACACCACTTTAACTACCATGGCTCCATGTGATAAAAGTCTGGGGTTTGTAGTTTTGTGAAACGTTTAGCTTTCCATGTCAAGAGAGCGCCTGCTCCCTGCCAAGTTACAAATCCCAGAATTCCATAGCACTGAGCCTTGGAAGTTAAAATGGCATCAAACTACTTTATTTCTGCAGTGTGGCAGCTGCCTAAGACTCTGCAAGTATTCCACACCATTGCAATTCCTGGTGTTTTTCTCGGCTCTTTTTGATGCCATGGCTCAAGGCCATGGAATTTTGGGATCTATAGTTTTGTGAGATATTTAGCTTTCTCCCAGAGAGCGCTCTGCTGCTGCAGCAAACTGCAAATCTCAGGAATTGCATAGAGTGGAGCCATGACAGTTAAAGCAGTGTCAAACTGCATTAATTCTGCAGTGTGGCAGCAGCCTCAGACAAAGGTTATAACATTATGCACAGTGTAGAGCAAGCAGGAGGAGATGTCTTCCTCCCTTATTCATAATAAGGAGCTCATGTTCCCTTATCTGGGGACATAGTCTTCTGAAGGAGACGTGCTTGGCTCTGTCCCCATTTGCTTTTGAGGCTTTAGAAAAAGAAATCAAAAAGACTTCCAGCTTCCTTTAATAAGAAATGAAGGCTAGCCTCTGAATGGTTACTGCTCCCTGCTTTAAATCGATGGTACTGTTTACTCATATTATTGATCTGGATTCAATTTTTTTATGCTGCTGTCTTAATTCCTCTTTAAAAGTTAGACCCTGATTTGTTCTTTAAAGTATTTTTCTAACAGATGCAAGGAAAAGCCATCTTAAGTTCAACCCTTGGGAAAAGGCAGGATATAAATAGTGTTTAATAATAATAGACCGTGAGAAAGGATTTCCCCCCAAAGGTGGCATCAAAATCCTTAAATAAATCGACTAGTCCTTCTTTTCTATATAATAATTTGTATATACTCAATATATAGTTGGATTAAAAATGTGATCATCCTTAGCTTTGGCAGCCAAAGGCTAATGACAGCCATAGGCCATAACATTTGTACTTCTGCTGTATAAAAATTAAGATTTAACCAGCAAAACTAAATTTAATCAGATGCCCATTCACAGTACACAGCTATAGTATTTTTATTCCATGTTACCTACCCATTTAAGTTAATGCAATTTAAGTCTATGCAATCCTGGGATTGGCAGTTTAATGAGGGATATTTAGAATTCTCATCCAGAGAGTTCTAGTATCTTACCAAACTACAAACCTCATGGTTCCTTGGGATGAAGCTACAGTAACTAAAGTGGAATCATACTACCATAATTGCATGATGTGAAAGGGTCCTTAATTTTAAGACCTTTTTTTTGAAAAAGGATTTAGCAAACTGACAGTTAATACCCTCAACTAATGCATGGAAATTTCCTCTTCGCAAAATATATTCCTGTGGATACTACATTCTGGATCCACACAACAGCTTTTAGCAGATAAATGTTCTTTTGTACCTATCTGTGGAATTCCCAAAGGTTTGGGGCCAACAAGATACTACACAGTATTAGTGGTGTTGCTGCAAAATGTTAAAACACTGGGTTTAGTGGTTATATATAAAACCTTTAAATGACAACATGAAGACGCCTTGGATTCCATGCCAAGAGATGTTTCTTAGTTTCTTAGACGACTGCATGCAATGCAAAAAACTTGGCTGACAAATATACAGACTGCACCACCTTTAATACCTAGCCTAGAGGGACCCCGTTCCTGTCCTAATATTTTTAAGGTCTCTATAGTATAGTTCAGGGCGGATTCAATGGTTGGCCAAGCAGCTCAGCTTTTCAAGATATGGGGTCAGTCTCCATGACCTCAAGGCTTGGTAATAGCCAAAGCTCTTGTTCATAAACCACTTCAAATGGCAAATGTTCGGCACTTTTGTTAACAAGTGTCTGCATTGCATGCAGCCATCTAAAAAACTGGGGTCCAAGTTCGTGGGCCCAACTGTGATTGAAAGACTTGTCAATGAAGTAACAGTAGAGTTGAAATGGCCAAAGATGACAAACATTTGCATCCTGCGTTTCATTTCAAACCAGCACTGGGAGAACATTTGCCAAGTGTAAACCCCACCTTGCAATTCTGATTCTGAAGAGTCAAAGATTTGGACTCTAGATTTCATAAAGGCAAACTATAGTATTTAGTTCGGTGCACACTTTTTTAGTGGGGAAAGAGAAGGGGTAGAATCTAAACATATGCAAGCACCAGAGATGGTGAAATAAAATCCGATCCCACCCAGATAAACTAGGTTTTGGGTCATTCAAGCTGCAAAGCTGAGGGTTTGGTAGGATAGCTGTCTGTATCCATTATATTTACTTTGCCATTATCACTCACTCATAAACCACAAGGTTGCGAGTTCAATACTAGCCATGGCT
>CM034703.1:325330233-325342575 GCA_020142125.1 Phrynosoma platyrhinos
CTCAAGATGCATTATTTCTGGCAGTCTGTAAAGGCCCTTAGTTTCTTCCCAAGTTGGACAAAATAGGAACCTATTTAATTATTTATTTATTACATTTGTATCCCACCCTCCCTCCAGTGAGCTCAAGAGGCCCTTTCTCTCTCCACTTTCTCTGCACAACAACTATGTGAGGTAGGTCGGCCAGCCTTAGAGAGTGCATGATTGATCCAAGATCACTCAAGAATTTCATGACAAAGCAACGTCCTAACCGCTGTACTGCACTATGGCTAAATGATGACTTCCAGGGAACCTTTCCTATAAGACAAACATGGCATTAGGATTCCACTTGTAACTGCTATGGCTGCATCCTACAGAATCCTAAGGTTTGTAGTTTTGTCAGGCACCAGAGCTTTTGGATTGAGAATTCTACATATCCCTCTCAAAACTGCAAATTCCAGGATTCCACACAATGGAACCATGCTAGTTAATGTGGAATCAAACAGCTATACCTGTGTAGTTTGAAAGCGCTCATTTCTTCCTGTCTCAAAATGAAGGGCAAAGAATGTTATCTCTCCATCCATGACACGGGGTGCATCTACACTGTAGAACTAATGCAATTTGACACCACTTTAAGTGCTGTAGCTCCATCCTATAGAATCCAGGGAACTGTAGTTTAACAACGTCTTTAGCCTTCTCTGCCAAAGAGTGCTGGCGTCTCACAAAACTACAAATCCCAGGATGGAGCATTATTTCTGCAGTATTTCTACAGTATAGATGCATCCCCAGTGACCCAGAATTTTGGACCAGGAGTAAAGTAACGTGAGATTGAGTTCAAGGTCAGCTATAAATCTCTTTGTTTCCAAACTTTCAAACCACCTCACAGGGTTGTTGTGAAGACAAGGGAAGATAAGCAGCAACATCCTGAGGTCAGGTCCCTTCACTGGACTGTAACTCCTAGAATCCTTCAATCAGCATGGACCCAGGCCATATTAGCTAGGAGATTCGGGAAGCTGTTGTGCAAGAAAATAATTTCTTTTCCCCCTACAAATTACCAAAATCTCATTAGTACCTTGTTATGGTTTCTGTATTCCTCTTCTTTGGCATCTTCAATGATTAATTCTTCACTGCTACTCTCCTCCTCTGTTTTAATACTATTTCCTCCAATGTCCAGGGGGTCTGTCAGAGTCTCCTTTGATTCCTGGGAAGGGAAGCAGGAAAGAAAGGAAAAAAAATCACTGAATTTTGTTCCATATCAGAGCACCACAGATGTTTCTGTGGTTCAAAGATCTCAATGAGAAAAGTGCATGAGGACAGTCAGTATCCTGTTACCAATTCCCTTTATACTTTTCTGTCTGCCATTCTGCAGGAACATTCTTATAATCCTAGAGTTGGAAGAGACTCCAAGGATCATCCAGTTGAATCTCCCACTGTGCAAGAATACATAATCAAAGCACCCCCAACAGATGGCTATCTGATCTCTGCTTAAAACCTTCAAAGATTGTATTGGCTTGACAGTTTTGCACTTGCTAAAACTGAGGTGCCATAGAATGATAGAATCACGGAAGAGACCTCAAGGGTCATCAATACCTGGCCATACAGGAACACACAATCAAAGCACCCCCGACAGATGGCTCTGTTTAAAAACCTCTATAGAAGGAGACTCTACCACTCTCAGAGGCAGTGTTTTCTTCTGTCAGACAGCTCCTACCATCAGGAAGTTCTTCCTAATGTTTAAGTTGAATATATTTTCCTGCAGTTTGAATCCCTTGCTCCATTTTCTAATCTTTGGAGCAGCAGAAATCAAGCTTGCTCCATCCTCAATATAACATCCCTTCAAAAATTTAAACAAGGCTTCATGCCACCTCTTAACCTTCTCTTCTCTAGGCTAAATATACCCAGCTTTCTTATAGGGCACAATTTCCAGATCTTTCACCATTTTGGTTAGAGCACCAGAGATACCTTTCTGTTTTAAACCATTACAATGTGAATAGGAGGGATGTGCCTTCAACTTGCCTGTCAATTTATAGCAACTCTATGAATTTCACAGGCAAGGTCTTCATATGCAAGGAATACTCAGAGGTGCTTTTGCCAGTTCCTTCCTCTGAAATATAGCCTGTAGCACCTACTCTTCCCTGGCAGTCTTCCTTTCAAGCACTAACCAGACCCAATCCTGCTTAGCTTCTGAGAGCAGACAGAATCTGATGCCTTCAGGGTATTTAGGAAAGAGATCACATGATGAAGTCTCACTAAAAGCTGTCAGGCATGGGCCACATTTGGCCCTTCCAGGCATTCACAATCTCTCTGAAAGTGAAGTTGGCTCTTTTCTCAATCTTGGCTTAGTGTGATGTGCTAACAGAAACTGGTTTAAATAAGCCATGATTTCAGATCAAAAGCCAAGGTGATTGGGACTGCATGGAGTTTATGGGATTATTATCAGGCCATCCCCACAACAAGTGTTGTCAATAATTTACTATGCCCCTACCTCATGATCCTGCAGTGAAGAAGAAAGAATTGGAGTAGCTTGGGAAGCAGATACCTGCCCATCCATAAGCCCAGAAAAATGGTTTAACAAAGTGCCAGTTAAATCAACTGCAATTACAACCAAAAAAAGGCCATTTTTAAAGAGTCTTCTGTGATGTTCCAGTTGTAGAATCCCCCAAAGTCCAGACTGGCACTGACAAAGGCCTAATTCCAGTATCAAATTAAAAAGTGGCTCTTCTCCAAATTTTAAGGGGCCTGGAAACCATGCTCTATGAGGAACAACTTAGGGAACTGGGTATTTTAGCCTGGAGAAGAGATGGTTAAGAGGTGATATGATAGCCCTGTTTAAGTATTTGAAGGGAGGTCATATTGAGGAGGGAGCAAGCTTGTTTTCTGCTGCTTGAGAGAACAGGACCTGGAATAATGGATACAAGTTACAGGAAAAGAGATTCCACCGAAACATTAGGAGGAACTTCTTGACAGTAAGGGCTGTTCAACAGTGGAACACACTCCCTCAGAGAGTGGTGGAGTCTCCTTCCTTGGAGGTCTTTAAACAGAGGCTGGATGGCCATCTGTTGGGTATGCTTTGATTGAGAGTTCCTGCATGGTAAAGGGTTGGATTGGATGGTCCTTGTGCTCTCTTCCAACTCTATGATTCTAAGATTCTATAAGGTGAAGCTCTATCTAGGCTGTGGAGTTCTTGTATAGCACACAACTGCCTTAATTTGGTTTACATTTAAAATGCACCCTTCCATTGATATTATCAAATAGGGTGGGTTAAAAATATTTTAACAAGAAATAACATTTAAGGGGATCACCCAATATGGCGTCTTACATCTACTGTAATTCATTCTATTTCCACTGTCCACACCATGAGTGCTGTTCCTTTATGAGTTCAAATAGGCACCACTAATGAAGTAAAGAGAGGTATCAGCAAACTTCAGAAACTCAAGGTTTCCAAATGTGTGATAGTAAAGAAAAAATCCTAAAGCTGGTGAACAGGAAGGGGAAGAGACCTTGAAAGCAGCCTAATAAGGACTGAACATGATCAGTAGATGTGGAAAGCTGACTGGCTATTTTAGGTGGGAGAATGAAATAGGGTGGCTACAATCCTGAAGGAAGAAACAATTTATGCTGCAATATTCTGTTGCAGATTCTCCTTGTAATCTATAATAACAAAGCTTTCTTGCCAAATGCTAAATAGGACATAATACTTCTGCTCTTTGAGGATAAATGATTGGGCAAACCACTAAACCTGTTCTTAAGGCAGCTTTCTTAATCTGCCAATTTCCAAACTTTGTGGACTGCAGTACCCATCAACCCCAGCTAACATGGTGAATGGTAAAGAGTCATGGAAGTTGGAGTGTAAATAGATAATACCTGGATGGGAACAGCTGTATTAAGGCAGGAGTGGGTATGAACTCCAATCTCAACACTCTTGTTACTGGCTAGGGTGGCTGGGGCTGAAGGGAAATTAATTCCATTTCCCAAAGGTTATCTTTCACCATTTTGAGGTAGTCCTCCTTTTTTTAATCATTCCCCACCCTTTGTACTGGAGGTGGAAAAACTCCGATGAATTCCTGCATCCCTGATCTCTCACCACTGGACAGGCTGTCTGGGGCTGATGGGAAATGGAGTTCCAAAACATCTGGAAGACCACAAACAAACAACATTTCTTAACTGGCTATTTACACAGTTTTCAATCTAAATAGATATTTTACTGTTCATTGTTCAAGGATTTATTATTAATTGCAATCCTAATATAATTAAATAATGAATCATTTAATTATGTATTACACTTGTCCCTCCACATTTGCGGCTTTGACTTTTGCGGATTTGATTATTCATGGATTTTATTAATATGTTCGCTCTAGGAATATCTAGGTCCTCCAGAAAAACTCTATGGTCAACTTTAACCAAAAGTCTTACTGAAGGACCTTGAGATTCCTAGAGAGAACACTCCACTAGGCATTTGTAGCTCCTCCAGTGCAATTCTTTGGTCAGTGCCTGGCAGATGTTGACCACAGAGTTGCATTGGAGGACTTAACTGTTGAATTGTGATGATGATGGATGTACAGCAAACAGTCTATGAAACCAAGTCACCAAGACCCAGGCAGCTTCTGCAAGCTCCTTGTTTTATTGCAAAAATCAGCATGAGCAAAAAACAAAAGTAATAACAACAAGTAAAATAATATCATTTTCACTTTAGCCAGAATGGCTAAGCAGGAACAAAACTTTAACTACTACATTTTGAAAAATTAGTCAAGCTACAGCATCAGCAAAATATTGTTAATTAGTCCAATCATCTTAAAGGTTGAAAAGAAGTGAAAAGCATTTTCAAAATCACAGTCCCAACCCACATCTCTCCACCTCTTTGGGTGTAGCCTTTTCAGACTGATTGGTTGATGTTTCATGACGTGTGTTAGCCCAACCTCTAATTTCCATATTACATCATGTGACTGCCATTCCCAAAACATACTTTGTTATTGAAAACCCCTTGTGTAAATAAAACTGTTTCTCACAGACTTTCAGCTTGTTAACTAACTTTGTTTTGACTAACACACACCTGTGGAGCTGGGTGTTGTGAATCTAGCCTCAGAAAGCAGATTTTCTCAGAAAGGAAAAATACAGACACACATCTTTACATTTCAACATTTTAACATTGACTATATATCCCATCAAAACCTGACATTAACATTCCTAGAGAGGTGTTCTCTCAGATAAAAACATAGTGCTTTTTTTATTTGCGTTTTTTCCATATTCACAGGGGCCCTGTGCCCCTAACCCCAACGAATGTGGAGGGACAAGTGTAATTTAAAACCATTACCGTAATACTCTCAATAAATCAAAGGAGGACACATCTGTGATGTAGGCCCTATCCACCAGTTCCAGCCTGGGGCTCCTCACTCACATTGGTCTTTTCCTCTCAAGATCCCTCCCTAGATCTAGTACTCGGGCCTCAAAGGGACCATTATTATGAACAAGTGGCTGTATTGATCAGTGGGCTCAGCATGGTAAAGTGTGAAAAGTTTTCCTTGTTAATTATTAAATCAAAATACCCAGACAAGTTAGTAAAAAAAGTACAGAGTTGAACCCTCAATTTCAAACAAAGAAAAATTCTCCCCGATCTCTTTCCACCACCTCAGTTTAAAAAAACCAAAACAAAAACACAACCTATTCAGATCTCCTCTACTTCTCTCCTAAGCGTCCTTATCTCATTTTCTACCTGGCTCCATCTCTATTCCTGACTGCTCTATTTCATTTTCTACCTGGACCCATCTCCATTTCTAACTAGTCCTTTCTCATTTTCTACGCGGCTCCATCTCTATTCCTGACTGGTCCTATCTCATTTTCTACCTGACTCCATCTCTATTCCTAACTGTCCTTATCTCATTTTTCTACCTGACTCCATCTCTATTCCTGACTGGTCTTATCTAATTTTCTACCTGGCCCCATCTCTGTTCCTGACTTGTCCTATCTCATTTTTCTACCAGGCTCCATCTCTATTCCTGACTGGTCCTATCTTATTTTTCTACCTAGCTTCATCTCTATTCCTGGCTTGTCCTCATTTTATACATGGCCCCATCTCTATTCAGGGAAGCCTTTGATTTCTATCTTTGGCCTGCTATGGACACCATGAACAGAACTCCATAATTGGCTGGCTCTACCCAGGCATGCCTGTCACTGCATCTAAGGATGATTTCCTAATTTAGTGCAACAAGATCAAGGTGCTGGAAAATGAGAATGTAATTCCTACTAGTAATGAATTGCTGGTTGCCTGTTCCTTCTCTTTGCTGTCTTCTTGCACCATCTGCTCACTGTCACTTGACTCATTAATTTTATCCTCCACGTTATCTCTTTCTGTTTTAAGATCCACCAGATACTCCTTTACCACATCCTGAAGGGGAAAAGTAAAAAGGAATGAAAATGTGGCATCCATGCTACATTTAAACATGCATTTTTAAATAACTTACAAGAGAAGCCCAAATGTGTAGTGTATCATTAGTCTATAAATGTGCATCCACAGAACCCATTTAAGTGTCTAGGGCCTTTGCAGACTGCCAGAAATAGTGCAAATTGAGTCCACTTAAACTGCCCTGACTCAGTGCTAGGGAATCATGGGAACTGTAGTTTATTGTGGCACCAGAGCTCTCTGATAGAGAAGGCTCAATGTCTCAGAAAAAAAATATACAATTCCCATGATTCCCTAGCACTGAGCCAGGGCAGTTAAAGTGGACTCAATTTGCACTATTTCTAGCAGTCTGCAAAGGTCCTAACACTCCCTCATAGTCTATTCAATTTATTTAGGGTGTGCGTGTGCATGTGCGTGTTCTGGAGATAAATTTCCCACCCCCTATGAGCCATTGGGGTTGCACTGAGTCCCTAAATTTGTGAGAGAAAAGAAAGGGGGGAAAAGGCCAGAAGCCCACTTGCTTTTAAAAAAAGAGGAGGATGGATTGATTAATTTAATTTATATTCTACTTTTCTTCTAATAGGGTCCAAAACACACTGCAGAAATAATCCAGTTTGAGACCCCCTTAACTGCCCTGGCTCAATGCTAGGGAATTCTGGAAACTGTAGTGTTTGTGAGGCATTTAGTCTTCTCTGTCAGAGGGCTCTCTCTGGTGCCACAATAAACTACAATTTCCAAAGATTCCCTCGCACTGAGCCAGAGCAGTTAAAGTAGTCTTGCACTGGATTATTTCTGCAGTGTGTTTTGGACCTGTGAGACCCAAGGCAGCTCATAAAATGAGTTTATTATGTCAGGTGTGGAATCATTTGCTACTACTGAATCACAGGGCAAACATTTTGTATATTGGCAAACAAACTATTTTATTCAGGTTACTCCCCCTTTTGGGAAGTATACACACAAAATATTTTTTATCCTGCACTGTTGTGGTTTTTCTCCATTTTCCTCCTCTCTCAACTTTCTTTGGAAAGAATGGTGAGATAAAGATTTCTTCTTTACCCAAACTATTCCTTAGCTAGGTTAGGATATAGTAGTCTCTATGCATATGTAGATTAAAGCCATTAGTAAACTTTTGTTTTAAACTGCAAGCTACTTGTGGGTTTTTAAAGTCAGTCTCAGATAGTTTCTCCTATTCTACTGATTTAAAGCTAGACCCAACAGAGGCTTGGCTTTGATACTTTTGATATTTAAATATTTTTGTTTCCTTAACAAAGGTTGAAACCTTAGGAAACTTGAAGTGCCCTACCCTTTTTTTACCCTTACAACAACTCTGTTAGGATAAGAGATGGTGACTGGCCAGAACTCATCCATCCACATAAGAAAGCGAGAATTTGAGCCTGGATCTCCCTGGTCCTGAGCCCCATTCATGCTATACATTTACAGAACTAGCAGGTTGTGGGATTTATAGTTTCATGAGGTGTTTACAATTCTCTGCCACAGACTTGTAGTATCACACCAAACTACAAATCTCAGGATTCCACAGGATGGAATCAGGGGCTCTATCACATGCCATAATTATAGCAGGATCATTCCACTTTAATTGCCATGGCTTCATCGGATGGAACTAGGATTTGTAGTTTCATAAGGCACTACACCTCTCCTGCTGAGAAGTCTAAACGCTCTTCCCTAATCCTCAAATCCTCGGATTCGACAGAATGTAGCCATGGCAGCTAAAATGGAATCATAATGCTGTACAGTCAAGATTTCCATATCCATGGATTTTTTATCCACAGATTTGAACATCCACGGCTTGTAAATATTAAAAAATAATATATATTCCCAAAAGCAAACCTTGATTTTGCCATTTTATATAAGGGACACCAGTTTACTACTGGATTTAATGGGACTTGAGCATCCATAGATTTTGGTATCCATAGGGGGTCCTGGAACCAAACCCCAGTGGGTACCAAGGACATACTGTAATTTGTGTTGTCTGAAGCGGCCCCGTGGCACTTAAAGTGGTATCAAAGTGCTATAATTGTGCAGTGTGCAGATAGCTTCTGTCCCCTCCACTTCTATGCTCACAACTGTCCAGTGAGGATGGCCAGGTCCAGAAAGGCCACTGGCCAAAATTTACCCAGTGAGTATCATGGTTCAGTGAAAACTAGGACCTAGATTGCCAAATTTCCAATCTAAACCTCTCAACACTTCACCAGTGCTGCTCCGACTCTCTAATGCGAGGGACTGTTGTTGTTGTTGTTGTTCCCCTTACGTCAGGGGTAGGCAACCTTTCCCCTTTAAGGGCCGAGGGACTTCAGCTCCCAGAATCCCAGGAGCTATTGGCCAACATGGGACTATTGGCCAACATGGCTGAGGCTTCTGGGAGCTGAAGTCCCTCAGCCCTTAAAGGGGAAAGGTTGCCTACCCCTGCCTTACATTGTGTCCTAAGTTGAACAGGTCATGAGTTTTCTTGGCAAGATCTCTTCACAGGGGATTTCCCTTAGCCTTCCTTTGAGGCTGAGAGAGTGTGACTTGCCCAAGGTCACCCACTGGGTTTCCATGGCTGTGTGGGGATTTGAACCCTGTTCTCCAGAGTCCTAGTACAACACTCTAACCACTATACCATGCTAGCTCTCTAATGTGGGGGACTAACAACCTTGGCTGCTGGCACACTGCAGAATTAATGTAGTTTGACATCACTTTAATTGTCATAACTCCCTTGATTCCTGGGATTTGTAGCTTGTGGTGGCACAAGAGTTCTCTGTCAGAGAAGACAGAGACTCACAAAACTCCACAGCATTGAGCCACGGCAACGAAAGTGGTGTCAAACTGCATTAATCCCGCAGTGTAGATGCATCCCTTTTTTCCTAATATGCCAGGTTCTGCTACTATATTTCTCCGTACTGGCTGTTACTGTTTCCGTCATGCCATGGACCAGCAGCTGACAGCTTGCAGACCATCATCCGTCCCTGGGCCACCATTTTGAGCAGCACTGTACTATGTCATTCTGTCTTCCAAAAGAGCCAAAAAAGTGAATTGTCTTTATTGTATACAACTTTTTCATAGCCCTCCTCAGTTCTCAACAACTCATCCCTCTTCTTTTCAACTCATACCTGCATTTTTTCTTCTGCAATCTTTTCTGTTCCGGCATCCATGGTCAATCTTCGATGCTCCCCAAGAAAATGTGGTGACCCTGTTGGGAGGGAAGGAGAGACATAGGTCAGCCAGTTTTCCAAAGGGACTGAAAAGAAGGATGAAAAGAAAATATCCCCCTTTCTCATAAGGTGCACCTACACCATAGCAATAATGTGCTTTGACACCACTTTAAGTGCTGTAGCCCCATCCTGTCGAATAATGGGATTTGTAGCTTAGTTTACAAGGTCTTCTAGCCTTCTCTGCCAAAGAGTGCTGGTGCCTCACCAAACTACAAATCCCAGGGTGAAGCCACGGCACTTAAAGTGGTGTCTGATTTTTACAGTGTAGATGCATCCTCAGCGAGGCACAGAAAGAGGTGAGAGAGCCCTTTTCATTTTGAAAAGCTGTAACTACAGGTGTGCATGTGTGTGTATATATTATATATATATATATATTTGTATAATATATATATTATATAAATGTATATATGAAATATATATATTTCATCACCATCACCACCATGGGCTGAGTCTACACCAACCAGGACTAAAATCGGAGGAAAGAGCATCACTTCAAGAATTGGACCTGAGCTCCCCAACACATCCTGTTTGGAGAGGCCAACAGTGCCTCTGAACATATGTTGAGTGCCAGGAAGCAAGCAGGCTCACCTCAATGTCAACCTGTCTGGAAGAGGAGAAAAAAGACTGATCCAAAGAGGCAAAGGGATGAAGGAACAGGACCATCAACAGCATGAAGGGACAGGATGAAAGATAAGCATGCTTTGGAGCATGTAAAGTATTCCTTTTTCTTTAAAAGCAAAAGAAGAAGAAGAAAGGAGGGAAAGGATGAAGGAACAGGATGAAAAAGAAAAATGCCTTGAAGCATGTAAGGAAAATATTCCTTTTTCTGAAGAAGAAGAAGAAGAAGAAGAAGAAGAAAAGAGGAAAAGGGTTGGAGGAACAGGATTAAAATGAAAAATGCTTCTGAGCATGTACAGAAAGTAAAAAAAAACAAGAACAAGAACAAGAAAGGAGGGAAAGGGTAAAGGAACAGGATTAAAAAGAAAAATGCTTTTGAGCATGTATGGAAAGTTTTCCTTTTTCTTAAAAAGAAAAAAGAAGAAAAGAGGGAAAGGATGAAGGAACAGGATGAAAAAGAAAAATGCCTTAGAGCATGTAAGGAAAGTATTCCTTTGTCAGAAGACAAAGAGAAAAGGAAAAGGAAAAGGGTAAAAATTTAAAATGCTTTGGTGCATGTACAGAAAGTATTCATTTTTCTAAAGAAGAAGGAGGATGGGGAGGCAAAGGGTGGAGGAACAGGGTTGAAAAGGAAAATGCCTTTGAGCATGTACAGAAAGTATTCCTTTTTATTCAAAAGAAAAAAGAAGAAGAAGGAGAGAGTAGAGGAACAGGATGAAAAAGAAAAATGCTTTGGAGCATGTACAGAAAGCTTTCCTTTTTCTTCAAAAGAAAGAAGAAGAAAGGAGGCAAAGGGTTTGACAAAAAGTATTAAAAAGAAAAATGCTTTGGAGCATGTCAAGAAAGTATTCCTTTTCTTAAGAAAGAAAGGAGAAGTAGAAAGAGGCAAAGGGTGGAGGAATAAGATTTTTAAATTTTTTGGAGCATGTACAGAAAGCTTTCCTTTTTCTTTAAAAGAAGAAGAAGGAAAGTGAAAAGGGCTGAGGAATAGGATAAAAGAGAAAAATGCTCTGGAGCATGTGCAGAAAGCTCTCCTTTTTTCTTAAGAAGAAGGAGGAGGAGGAAAAAGAAAAGGGCTGAGGAACAAGATAAAAGAGAAAAATGCTCTGGAGCATGTGCAGAAAGCTTTTCTTTTTCTTAAAAAAAGAAGAATAAGAGAGCCAAAGGGCAGAGGAACATGACTTAAAAAGAAAAATGCTTTTGGAGCATATACAAAGCATTATATATATATATATATTGTTTAATAAAATCCCCAAACCCTTGCCAAGGATGGAGCAGGGCCTCTCACCCTTCTCCCCCCAAAATAAAGGCGCCCCCAGGAGGCTGAGCTGGAGTCCAGGCCTCTGAGAGGGCGCTGCTGCTGCAATCCGTCCAGGCGAGGGCCCCTCAGAGCATGTGCAGAGTGCAGCCTTTGGCCAAACCTCCTCCTCCACAGCTCTCTCCCCCTTTTGCGGCAGGTAGGGAGTGACGGAAAGGGAAACAACCGCCGCTGCTTTCCGGGGCGTCAACGTTGATGAGGGGGAAAGCCTCTGAGCATGTGCAGAGTGCCATCCACCCCTCTCCCTCCCACCCTTCACCTCAGGAAGTCCTTCCTTCAAATAAATGGGGGGGAGGGGAGGGGAGGGAAGAAAAGAGACACAGTTTCAGACACACATATGTCAAAAAAGGTGACATTTATTCAAGTTTTTAAATGTGAGGGTCTTCAAGAGGAATGGCTACATTGCAAACTTAAACCTCCACAGAAACTACCGCAGAAAGAGGGAGCTCTGGGGGTTGTAGTTTCCCAAAGCAAGCCTGGGAGCTCAAAATGGCCGCGTTGAGGTCTGCTCCCAAACTACATTTCCCAGACGCCTTTGCGCGGAGGATTTCCCACACTCCTTTGCGCACTCACTCCTGGCCCTGAGGGAAGACCACTTTACATAGAATGATAAGAGTTGGAAGAGACCCCAAGGGCCATCCAGTCCAACCCCATTCTGCCATGCAGGAAGTCACAATCAAAGCACCCCCAACAGATGGCCATCCAGCCTCTGTTTAAAGACCTCCAAAGAAGGAGACGCCACCATATTCTGAGGGAATATGTTCCACTGTTAGACAGCCCTTACTGTCAGGAAATTCTTCCTAATGTTGAGGTGGAATCTC
>CM034703.1:325349336-325360346 GCA_020142125.1 Phrynosoma platyrhinos
AGTTCAGGATTTATTCTTTTATCACATTCTTATCGCTTTGTGGCCCGCATGTGATAAGGTCCGAAGACTGTAAGACACTTGCATTAGAATGCAGACTCCCACAGGAGATGTAATGCAACAGCGAATTTTTTGTTATTTGCCAAGATCGGATTGGCAAAGACTGTCCACAACACAACAGAAGTTTTAAGTCACCAAACCTTAGGAACTTCACCTAAAATTTAAGGCATCAGCATTTCTGAATCAGTTATCCTTCATGTCCATTTTCTCACTAAACTTCTAGAGGGCACACAGTTGTGGTTTATTCATTTTTAAACCAAACAGAAAACAAAACTTTTTCCAAAGTACAGAAACAACAGACAGCATGATTTCTGATTGCCTCCATCCAGAAGTAACTTTACAAAAATGGAGACATTTTCCAAATGCCTTCAAGTACTTTCTTTGCTTTTACACAAAACACGTTTTATTTTTTTAAGTCCTTCCTTCTGTTGTGCACGTCTGTTAAAAAATATTTTTAAATTGCATTTGTGTGAGATTTGGACAGCTGTGGGTTCATAACATTGACTGTTCTATTCCACGAGACAGAACAAGAAGAAATCCTTTGTGTGTGCCTATGGCCCATTCATGCAAGCTGGCAAACAGACCAGGTAAATCTTTCCTTTAACTATAATGTCTTGTTTTGTCTGAACCAGGCAATGATGAAAAAAAATCACTTGAAAATTGGTGTGGGGGGGAAAAAATCAAGGGGAGGGGGTTGAGAATCTCTGGATGCTTCAGAAGGGAGGCATTTTGGGGCCCCAAGAGATGCATGTGACCCATAAACTGCACTTTGCCCATGCCTGATTCAAACCAAACCTACTCCCCTTTTATGGTATGATGTTTCCTCCCTCATGCATTCGCTGATGTCTAAGCAGTGTCTCTTTTTGGCCATAGCGCTCCCCACACTCCAGGCATTCATAAGGTTTCTCTCCTGTGTGAACTCGCTGATGCCTCATCAAGGTTTCTCGCTGGTTAAAGCTTTTCCCACACATCAGACATGAGAAAGGCTTTTCTCCTGTGTGGATTCTTTGATGTCTTATCAACTTGGCTTTTTCGCCAAAGCTTTTCCCACACTCTGAGCACATGTACGGCTTCTCCCCCGTATGGATTTTCTGGTGAGCAGCAAGGTTCCCTTTCCGACAGAATCGCTTCCGACACCATGGGCAGTCGTAAATTTTCTCCCCAGTCTGACCCCTCTGATGCCTATTCCACTTGTTCCTATTGCAGAAATGTCTCCCACACTCAGAGCATTCATACAGCCGCTCACCTGTGTGGGTCATCTGATGTGCAAGCAGGTTTCCTTTCTTTGGGAAGCCCTTCTCACACCCGGGGCAATCGAATGGCTTCTCTCCCAAGTGGATTCTCTGATGTCTCAGCAGTTTGCCTCTGTCATAGAAGCTTTTCCCACACTCGGAGCAGCTGTGCGGTTTCTCTCCTGTGTGGATTTTCTGATGTGTGAGAAGATTGTCTTTCCTCTGGAAGCTTCTCCCACATACAATACATTTGTAGGGCTTGATGTCTGTGTGGATCAGTTGGTGTTTTGCAAGCTGGGATCTGTAGTGGAATCTTTTCCCACATTCAGGGCAAGGATGCTGTCTCTCTCTCTTGTAGGACAGAACTTTGTTAAAGCCCCTCATCTGTTCTGTTTGTGGCACAGACCCATGCCATTTTCTTCCTGGCTTCCTCCCCTGAAACTGCTCCCATTCACAGTCTCCCTTGTGGATCGCAGGCTTCAGAGATTCCTCCCCATGGGACTTCTCATGGTACAACTCATGGCCTTCAGCTATTTCGGGATTGTCACATTGAAGGATCTCCTGTTTTACCTCGATGGCTGCTGGATAATCTGAGGGAACAGGGAAGGAACCCAGATCAAGCAGGGAAGAAGGGGTAGGGTAGGGCGAGAAAAAGATAGAAATTACGGAAATGGAGAAACAAAAACAAAGAAATTAAAACTTACTAACCTCAGCGTAAGAGACGGTGGAAGGCAGACCTAGTTAAATATATCCAGGGTTTCTTTAAACAGGCTGTTTGGATGACCCTCAACCTCTTCTTTACCCTTCCACCACTTTCCTGACCACCACTCTATAGATGTGTCAGGATGAGACCCAAGAATTCAGAATGTGTTGCAGCCATTGAGTCCAGCAGCCAAGCGGGCAGATACAGAAAGAGCAAACTAGCAGAAGGAAATGCATTCAAAGCAAGACTGTATTCCACAGATCCAACAGCCCCCTCTCCCCAAATTGCAACAGAGGAAAAGCCAAGGAGGTAGGTAGGAGCAGGTATTAGGATGAGGGAAAGACACATCACAAAAAGTAAATTTACCTATTTATAAGTTTTATATCCTGCCTTCCCCCCCCCCCAAAAAAAATGAGATCCAAGGCAGCTCAGATTAACATTAAATAAAAGAAGTCAGCAATTCAAACACAAAACAGAACGGAGTATCAAAATAGAATGAAATTAAAGGCATTGGTCAAAACAATTAGACACATGAACTAAAAGCTCCTTACAGAGAAAAGTATTTTTAAAAAGTCCCATCTTGAGCAGCCAAAAAGCCATTTGACACAACACAATTACAGCATTGTGATTCCACTTTCAAACAGGTCCAAGAATGTGTACACTTGGCACAAGAACTTTAACAGTGCAAATGTATTCTAGGTTCCACCGACCCACCCACCAAGCCCTAATATCTCTATTTTCCTCTGCAGTCCCTCTCAAAATGCTGGTAGGAAGTAATGTGGCCTCACTTCTTGTAGTAATTTTGAGAGACACTGCAAAGGAAAACAGGTTTTAGGGGAGAATATGGGATTCTGCTTGTGGGGACAGAGTAGGAGTATTCTCATGAATGGGGGGGCATTATGCATGATTTGGGGTAAAGATTGCCTGAAAATTGTGCTGAATTCTTTTGTTAAATGAGGGCTGGTGGGGGTCAGAATGGCACCCTGAGGGATCATCACAGGCCAAGATATTAGCAGGAGAAGACTCTCCCCCATTCCCAACTGTGTCACCATCTCTGGAATTCGCTTCTCCAGGAGACACTAGAAGACACTCCTTCCAAATCCCAGCTTCTAGAGACTAGAACAACAAAGGCTAGGAAATTACAGGCTACAGAAAGATAGGTTCAGGCATAGACGCTTCACCATCTTGATGGTGGCAGATACCATCAAATGCTTCAGAGAAGTAGAAGCTTGTTAAGGCCAAATACAATTTCTAGGGGGAGGCATTCAAGGGCTAAGATTACAGGTTGAGTCTCCCTTATCCAAAATGCTTGGAAGCAGAAGTGTTTTTGGATTTGGATTTTTATTTTATATTGGAATACTTACATTTGGAATACGTGCATAATGAGATAGTTTGGTGACAGGACTTAAGTCTGACACAAAATAGATTTATGTTTCATATATACCAGGGGTCGGTAACCTACGGCCTTCAGGCAGGTTCCGGCCCGTGGACTGCCGCTTACCGGCCCCCGCCGCCCCCTACCACTGCTGCGCGTTTTGGCGGCCGCGCATGTCACGGCTGCCGTTTTGGGAAACAAAATGGCGGCCATGACTGATTTGCGCATGCGCAGTACTTTCCCAAAATGGCGCCCACGACTTGTGCGGAGGCAGTGGCGGCGTGTGTGGCATGCGTGGCGTGAGCGGTGGCAGCGGGGGCGCACGCGTCGCCATTCCTTCCCCGGCCCGCCGGAAGGGACCACCAGAAGGGACCGGCCCCAGGTAAAAAAAGATTGCTGACCCCTGATATATACTTTATACAGATAGCCTAAAAGTAATTTTGTGCAATATTTTTGAATAATTTTGTGCATGAAACAAAGTTTGGGTAGAACCATAAGAAAACAAAGGTGTCACTATCTCAGCCACCTATGAAAGAAAGTTTTGGTTTTTGGAGTATTTTGGATGTTGGAATTCCAGATAAGGGAGACTCAACCCATACAGGCAAAAGGATGGGTCTAAAAATTCCATCATATTTGAAATTAAAACTCTGGCTATGTATAGTGTACAACTGAGCACTAAGGTTAGAATCATCCAAGCCACTGTATTCCTCATCATCATGTACAGATGTGAGAGCTGGACAGTGAAGAAAGCAGATAAGAGGAAAATCAACTCTTTTGAGATGTGGTGCTAGAGAAGCATGTGGAGGATACCATGGACAAACAAGTGGGTTCTTGGGAAGATAAAGCCAAAAATTTCCCTGGAAGCCAATAAGATCACATTAAGGCTGTTGTACTTAAGGAAAGGTGGAGGGAATTGGGAAAAGTGGGAGGCTGCATGCTAGATGGATAGACTCAATTAGGGAGATCACAGGCCTGAATCTACAAGATTTAGGGAGAGCAATGGAGGATCCAGTGCTTGGAGATGTCTTATCCACAGGGTTGTGGTGAATTGAGAATGACTCAAGGTCAGTTAATGAAAAACAAAAATGTAGAACTAAGCCTTAAGTGACACATTTTTGCCATTGACAGTGAGTAAAAAAACTGTATAAAACTGGAGAACCACAAAAGGATGGTGTTGTGAGGAAGGAAGCTCAGGACTGTATGTCCAAAAATCACATAAACTAATTTGACCTGTGTTCAGCAACCTGCCCAAATATGGTGAATTAAAAAAAGTGTGGAGAATGCAAAGGTTGTCTTACTTACCCAATGATGCTCCATTCTCATAGTTATCCTTGAGAACCTCCCTGTAGAGAGCTCTCTGGCTTGGACCCAGCAAGGCCCATTCACCTTCAGTGAAATGCACAGCCAGCTCCAAGTCCACAGACCCCTGAAACAAGAACTCTTGGTCAGACCTCACCTGGAACCCTGTCTCCAGTTTTGAACATCACAACTTAAGAAGGATATTGAACGTGTCCACAGAAGGACAGCCAAGAAGATCAAAAGTTTGAAGACCAAGCCTTATGACGAACAAATGAGGGAGCTGGATATGTTCAGCTTGGAGAAGAGAAGCCTGAGAGGTGACAAGGATGTCATGTAATGGAGAGCCAACCTGGTTTGAGTGTTGGACTACAACTCTGGAGATCAAGACAGTACAGTATCATCCAAAATCCACAAAAGAGTGATAGCTTTATTGGGCCAACCTAAATGCACATTATACATATTGCAAGCTCCACTGGTTTCTTCATCAGGCAAAGCTGTTAAAAATCATACAGGAGAAAGGGGAAAAAATGGATACTGTTAATCATAGCCCTGCATTTGGTCAAGATACTGTGGTTGTTGTCCTCGGTTCAGATGGTGTCGAAGGATATTCATGCAGGTGGGCCCCTCCTCCTACTGGTGATGTGGATGCTGGGAGATTCAGTCCAGGAAATAAACTTTAAATTCCATTAGCAAAACAAAAAGATACTGCCTTTGAGATCCAATCCGTCTCCAATCTTTTGTAAGACTACTGGCCCCTTTGTTAGGAAGAGAATACTATATGGCCAACATGGATATCCCTAGATGTTTTCTGGAGATCAGGGTTCAATCTTCTGCTTGGCCATGGAGACCCACTAGGTGACCTTGGGTGAATCACAAACTCTAGACTAGAGACTCAAAACCAGGCTGCCCTGAGATCTGGCAACTCTAATCATATCCGTAATGAAGGAAACCCCACTAATTTGCCCAAGAAATATGCATACCTCTGTTGGTTCTGGATCTTGCAATTCCCGTCCCTCACAAGGCAGTAATGGTGCAGAACGATTGGGAAGAGTTACTCCAGTCTCTGTAAAAGGAAGGGTGGATTCGATGGCATCACTAGGGTTGGTGCAACCCCAGTGTGATAATGCATGCTGTCACCCCAGGCTGACTGGCATCCCCTCAGCCAGGCCAACCGTCCCACAGAAGTTGATCAAGCCACTGTGGAAGAGAAAGGCTACTTGTCGACAGATGATGGACTGGGCCACCCAAAGAGACTCCCTATCCTAGCTGTTCCAGTCTACTTGTCTTGTTCATAAGTCCCAAAGGGATCCAGGTGCCATTCAGCCTCCAGGAGTTTGCCATGGTTGCTGACAGCATCCCAGACGGCCTCCTTTCCACCTCTGGGAAGGTGGACTAGGTCTTTCCTAGGACCTTCAGTCTCCAGAGGTCCTGGTCTATCCATGGAGGAGTGCAGTGGTACACTCCATATCTGAGAGGTCACCCGGTGTGATCCTCATCTCCTAGAAATGCTCCTGGGTTGATTTGTTTGTGACAATTATACTCAGACTCCCCATTAAAAAAATGGCCAAAGTTATTTTATAATAGAAAAGTTAATTTCCAATCACTCATAGTTCTCAAAACAAACAAAGCTAAAACTTTTGGGCCAATGTGTGTCCCATGATAGGTTGTGTGTGTGTCCATGTGAAAATATCCTCCTAGGTCCCAACAAATTAAGGCAAAATAAAGAATCTATGTCCCTCCACATATTGTTAGGCAGCAGTTCCCATCCCAGTTAGTCAGCAAAAGCAACAAGGTCATAATGGGAGCTGTAGGTCAGCAACATCAAAAGGGCCACAAGATGATGATGATGATATTTATTTTTATTATTAGTATTATTTTATTAAAGTTTATTTTTAGAGCGCTGTCAGTGTACTCAGTGAGTGATTGGAAATTTTACCCTGCTTTTCTCCCAAGATAGGGACCCAAAGTCATCATTTGTGGCATAAGAGCACATCCTTTCAAAATCATGCACAAAGAGAAACAAAGATGGTGGAGAAAAGACCAAAGTAACCTCTATTAGAACTATAGGCTATCTGTCTGTTATCCTGGCTTTCTACATGCAGTGTATGCTTTTAAATATATATATATATATAATATATATATAATATATATATATATATATATATATATATATATATATATATATAGTATATATACTAGCAGCATTCAATCGAGTGATCCCATACCTCAAATTTAAAGCAAGACTAGGCAATTGTTTGGTGCATTACTCAGCACTCATTCTGTTGAAAAGAGGAGGCAATGGATCTCTTTTACTCTTACATTTTTCTAGACTTCCTTACCACAAAAGATGAAGTTAACATTTCAGCACATCCCAAACCCGTACCTGGGGATCTGGCAACCACATCACCCTGCTCTTTGGCCTCCATGTGTAGCGGTCTCTTCCCAGGGTCGAGTGGATTCACCGTTTTGACAGCTTTTGACACCACTGGCACCTAAAAAGAAATCCAGTGAAATTTGGGAGAGATGAGTAGAAACCAGACAATGACCAGGACTGATATAGCAGAAGTGGAAATTGTGCAAACCTCCTAATACTGTTGGTCTTAAAGAGCCTCAATATTCCGCTTGGCTCTTCTGGTTAGCTCTAATGGGATTTGTATTTTAATAACATCTGGAGGACTGCATTCCCACTTTTTGTGTACAGAGAAAGGAATATTATTTGTCAACCACATTTTATTTGCATCCCTGTTCCCTAAAGTCCATGGAGAACTTGAGAGTGTCCATGAATCAGGTTCATAAATGCTTCTTTCCCCTTTGATTTCTTGTTCCTGTTACTCTGAAAGCTATGTTTCAAGGCTTTTTTTCTAGGCAGTCCAATAACTTTAATCAGAATCCCAAAGGGGTCCATGGCCCAAAAAAGATTAGGAGCCACTGTTTTATGAGATTAGAATGGCATACAAAGTTCCCTCCCAACAATCCTGCAAGGTAGGTTGCAACAAGGGATTTGTTGCAACAGCTCCATTAACTGCTGTTCTGTTTCTGGTCACAATTCAAAGTATTTAGTATGTCCTACATAACCATATACAATACAGCTTAGGTCCAGGTTACCTGAACCTTATATTTCATGAGCCACCATGGGTCAAATTTAGGGGAAAGGCAGTATAACAGATAAATAAATAAATAATCTGAAGGATCACAAAACCATAGAGTTGGAAGAGACTCTAAGGCATGGGTCGTCAACTTTTTTTTGCCATGGGCCGGGAGGGGGGAGGAATGGCTCTGGGGGCAGACACGCTTGCGCTTGCGCATGACACCCACCGTTGTGCGTGTGGGGACGCCATTTTGGAATGCCCAATGGCGCCAGTGCCATGTGAATTCTCATGGCGCCAGTGCCGTTTGGCCTTCTGAAATGGCGCACTATGTCACACGTGCCCTGGTGGCGCAGTGGTTAAATGCCTGTACTGCAGCCACTCACTCATAAACCACAAGGTTGTGAGTTCAATACCAGCCAGGGCTGAGGCTTGACTCAGGCCTGCATCCTTCCGAGGTCGCTAAAATGAGTACCCAGATTGTTGGGGGGCAATCAGCTCACAGTTGTAAACCGCTTAGACACCCCATAGCATGGTATGAAGCGGTATATAAATGAAGCTGCTTTGCTTTGCTTTTGCTTCCAAAATGGTACCCGCACTTGCGTACAGCGTGGTGGTGGCGGCAGCGGCGGCAGCAGGACCGGCCACAGGCTGGTCCCCAGGCCTCAGTAGGCCGGCCCTGGCCCGCGGGCCATAGGTTGCCGACCGCTGCTCCAAGGGCCATCCAGTCCAATCTCATTCTGCCATGAATGAACATTCTGCCATGAATGATTGCTCTATCATCAGTATGAGATTTTTTCAAATATTTAAACATGGCTATCATGTCCCCTCTTAACCTTCTCTTCTCCAGGCTTAACATACCCAGCTCTCTAAGCTGCTCCTCATAGGGCCTGGTTTCCAGACCTTTCCCCATTTTAGTCATCACTAGATCTCAGAATTTCATGCTGGAATCTCAGGGCCTGGAATATCTCAACCTGGCAACTCTACCACTAAAATTTTGATGTGTGCCTTCAAGTCATTTCCGACTTATGGCAACCCTAAGGTGGATCTAACACAGCATTTTCTGGGGCTGAGAGGGTGTGACTCACCCAAGGTCACCCAGCAGGTTTCCACGGCTGAGCAGAGAATCAAATCCCAATCTCCAGAGTCTTTATTCTATGCTGAGACCACTAGGCCACACTGGCTCTCACCGTAAAATGTTTGTTGTTTCTTGTTGTGTGCCTTCAAGTTGTTTTCTTACTTACGGAGACCCTAAGGCAAACCTATCATGGGGCTTTTTTGGCCAGATTTGTTCAGAGGAGGGTTGCCATTGCCTTCCCCTAAGGCTGAGAGAACATGACTTGCGAAGGTTACCCAGTGACATGGCCCATCTGGGAACCGAACCTGGTCTCCAGAATCGCACCCAAACCACTACACCACGCTAGCTCTAATACAATACAGCAAATAGCAAATACACTTGACCTTCCACATTTGTGGCTTTGACTTTTGCAGCTTCATTCATTTCATTTATATACCGCTTCATATTGCGCTATGGGATGTCTAAGTGGTTTACAACTGTAAGCTCATTACCCCCCAACAGTTGGATACTCATTTTAGCGACCTCGGAAGGATGCAGGCCTGAGTCTAGCCTGAGCCCTGGCTAGTATTGAACCCGCAACCTTGTGGTCTATGAGTGAGTGGCTGAAGTACAGGCATTTAATCACTGCGCCACCAGGGCTTTTGCAGCTTTGATTATTCACAGATTTTATTAATATGTTATCTCTAGGAATATCTAGGTCCTCCAGCGCAACTCTATGGTCAAATGTAACCAAAAGTCACACTGAAGGACCTAGAGATTCCTAGAGAGAAGACTCCACTAGACCTTTGTAGCTAGCTCCTCCAGCGCAACTCTATGGTCAATGCCTGGCAGATGTTGACCACAGAGTTGCACTGGAGGACCTAGAGATTCCTAGAGAGGTGTTCTCTCAGGTAAAAACATGGCGTTTTTGTTATTTGCGGTTTTTCCACATTCATAGGGGTCCTGTGTCCCTAATTCCAGCGAATGTGGAGAGACAAGTGTACCATCGAAACGACTTGTTCTCCATTGCCAAAGCTCACCTGCCATTTCCACAGCTCTACCTAATAATAATAATAATAATTTTTATTTATATAATTATAAAATTACCATATATATACATTTTTCATAGAATCATAGAGTTGGAAGAGACCTCAAGGGCCATCCAGTCCAACCTCCTGCCATGCAGGAACTCCCAATTTTATTTATTTATTTTATTTATAAGTAAAAATAATTATTATTATTATTTAATTATTTATTATTAATAAATAATTTTATTTATTTATATACCTCTTGCTGGCTCGTCAGGAAATTCTCGGCCAGGGCTGCTGTTTGGATACCATTCTCCGGCCCGCATTCCCGCACCCAGTCCTGGATCTCCGGAGGCAAGATGGCCAGGAACTGCTCCAGGATCAGCAGCTCCAGGATCTGCTCTTTTGAGTGTCTCTCTGGTCTCAGCCACCGGCGGCAAAGCTCTTGCAACTGGTTGTAAACCCTCTGTGGGTCTTCCACTTTCTGGTAGCGGAACTGCCGGAAGCGTTGGCGCCGTGTCTCCATTTTGATGGCTTCCCCTCGCAAGATGGCGGCGGTCACTTTCCCATAATCCTCCCTGTCTTGGGCTTCTAGGCCACTAAAGGCCGCCTTGGCTTCGCCACTCAGTGCTGGAAGGAGCCGGGCCACCCACTCCTCTCTGGGCCACTGGCAAGCTTTGGCCACTTGCTCAAAGGAGGCCAGGAAGGCTTTGGCATCGTCCCATGGACCAGGGTCCCTCAGTTGTGGGGCTCCCCATATTGAGTGTGGGGGATCCAAGGTCCTCAAGAACTCGTGCCACTGGCCTTCCCATTCTTTCGCTGGTCTTCCATCGGGGTCTCGCTTCACCCTTTTGGGGGCTAGGCGCCATGGCGGCTCTTCAGCACGATCCGTAGGGTTGGCACTGGTGCCCTTTCCTGTTGCTTCCCCCAAAGTAAGGTCCGTAGGTGGATTCGGTGGCTCCATTCCCAAGCCTAGCAACAGCCTCCACCCTAATGCAGAAATAAATTAAAATAAATTTTAAAAAATAATAAAACATTGACTTTTAGCCATTGTGATGGAGACTCTCTGGATCAAGGCAGTCTACCTGAGTAGCAGAAATAAATTAAAATACATTAAAAACACTAACTTTTAGCCATTGCGATAGAGACTCCCTGGATGGAGGCAGCCTGTCT
>CM034703.1:325367309-325382539 GCA_020142125.1 Phrynosoma platyrhinos
CTTATTTCAATTTTAAAGTCGTGCATTTCCCTCCTAATTTCCAATCTCTAACTGCAAGTGATATTCATTCGCACAATTAAACAGTATTTTGGGATGGTTTAGTTGCGCTTTCTTATCTCTTTAAAGACAGAACTAGCCCCCATGTGATAAAGTCCTTTGTCTGCAGCCCATGTTTCTTGCTAATGGTTTTGACTAGGATTGCCTCTCAGAGTGATGCTTACCTCTAAACTAGTACCCAGAGGAGCTAAAATAAGATGGGTCCTGAATTAGAAGGGAGACCAGAAGGAGCAAGGAAAATTCTCTTTGTGGGTCTCTTCGCAGCCACAATACAACTTCAAGAATGGCAAGTATCTTGCAAAGCATACAAAAATTGCAAGGGGCTGCAACATCATGAAGAAGTCCAGTATTGGGGAGTCCTGGGGAAACTGGATTCCCCAGAGAGGCGGTCAAGGAGCCCACTTCTGATAGAGATGACCCCATGGGACAACCTCAAAGCATTCCTGACCACTTTTGAGCAAATCCCTGAAGTTTGCCAATGGTCGGAGGAAGAATGGATGAGCTGGCTTCTGCCTGCACTTAGCCAAGATGTCAACCAAAGCTTGAACAGGATGGATGCTACGGAATGGGAGGATTATGGGAAAGTCAAGGCTGCCATTTTGCAGGAGGCCATGAGAATGGAGATGCTACGTCATCACTTCAGACAGTACTGCTACCAAGAAGTAGAAGATCCCCGGAGAATTTATCGCCAGCTGTGGGACCTGTGCCACCAGTGGCTCAGGCCAGAGATCCAGATCCTGGCACTGCTGGTTCTGGAGCAGTTTCTGGCCATTTTGTCTCAGGATCTGCAGACCTAGGTCAGAGAAGAGGGACCAAAGAGCTGCACTCAAGCTATGGCTTTGGTGGAGGATTTCCTGATGAGTCGTCCAAAGATTCAAGCATGGAAATGGCAGGTTAGAATAGTGAAGGCTTTTTCTGGAAAAAGCTTTGTGTGAGAGAGCTACTATAATTGCAAAGCCAAAAATGGAAACGCATTGTCCCTGTTCCTGGGATCTCTGTGTGTGTTCTGTTTTTTGTTTTGTATTTCTTCTCTATTTTAACATTTTAATTTAATTTTAATTTTTTGCATACTGAATCTATATTTTATGAAATTACATCTCCTATGTCAGGGGTAGGCAACCTTTTCCCTTTTAAAGGCCGAGGGACTTCAGCTCCCAGAAGCCTCAGCCATGTTGGCCAATACTCCCATGTTGGCCAATAGCTCCTGGGATTCTGGGAGCCGAAGTCCCTCGGCCCTTAAAGGGGAAAGGTTGCCTACCCCTGTATAAGGGGCTATTTAAAGAGCTTATCACACAAGGAAAGAAAATGGAAGTTCAGCTGGACAGTAACGCCTTTCTGTATGCCTTACCACATGACATCATAGTTTTTCAATTCTCTTCTCACAGGAGACTGTCCTAAAAGTGACACTTTTTTTTTTCTAGCTGGAAAAATCCATTCAACAAAAGACTCACTTTTATGACTGTTTCCCAGAGGAAGAGAACTGAAGAACTACGACGTCATGCAATAAGGCACCTAGAAAGCTGCTACCATCTGGCTGAACTTCCACTTTCTTTCCTTGCGCAATGAGCTCCAAAATCACCCTCCTACAACCTCATACCTTTGAGAAGTGTTGGACTAACACCTCCCAGCATGGGGTGCTGTCTGAAGGAGAAGGGAGTTGTAATCCAACATGCACTCGGCCCTCCACATTCACGGCTTGGATACTTGCAGTTTTGATTATTTGTGAAGACCGGGTACACACACACTCCTCCTCCTGCTTCGGCTTTTACCCTTGGGGGGAAAAAACTCCAGGAGAAAGAAGCCAGGAAGGTGTGCCTTTCCTGGTTGGATCGCTGCCTTCCCCAGGCACCCATCCACCCGGGAAAGAGGCTTGGAGGGGATGGATCCATGCCCTCCCCTTTCCCGAACACATTGGTACCTGGGGAAGGCAGGCACCCATTCACCTGGGAAAGAGGCTTGGAGGGGATGGATCCACCCCCTCCCTTTCCCAGAAGGATCAGTGCCTGGGGAAGGCAGGCACTCATTCACCTGGGAAAAAGGGTGGGGAGCCAATTAAAGGGACTGTAGAGCAAAGGGAAAAGAGGAGTGTGCATGCATGCACCTCCTCCTCTACCTACTCTTCCCTTTAACTGGTTTCCGCGGGGTGGGGAGGGGTTTATTCAAAGTTTTTCCACATTCGTGGGGGTCTTGTACCCCTAACCCCTATTCATGTGGAAGACCAAGTGTATACCAGGGAGCCCTGATGGCGCAGTGGTTAAATGCCTTACTGCAAGCTACAAGGTTGTGAGTTCAATCCCAGGGGCTCCAAGGTCCACTCAGCCTTCCATCTTTCCATCTGCCAAAACGCAGATTGATCCTGTCAAATGCAGAATTTAAAGTCTGACAGGAAAATGAAACTTTGAAGAGTTCCTTTTAGAGGCTGCTACTGCGGCAGATAAAAAGAACTGAGAGTTTAGGCGGGAAGTTGGCCAATAAGGCAATTGGAGAATGGGCCAGGCTACTGCCAAAACGCTTCTAACAACTCTAGAAAATTCTGAATATGCTCTGTGCAAACACAGAATAATTCATTTGTGGGAATTCAGAGACTACAAAGAAGGTAAGGTTAAGAGATGACATGATACCCACGAAGAAGGTAAAGTTAAGATGTGACTTCCCACCTAAACCCAAGTTCCTTTTATCCCCTGCAGTAGCAGCCTGTAAAAGGAACTCTTCAGAGTTTCATTTTCCTGTCAGATTTTAAATTCTGCATTTGACAGATCAACCTGCGTTTTGGAGGTAATTTCCTATTTCTCTGTTTATGTTTTAAGACGAGCGCTGAGAGTTCTGAGAAATCACGTACTTAAACGTGAATTTAAATATTTGACCATCTTGACCAAATGCAGGGCCATGCTTAACATTGTCAATATTTATATATTTTCTCTCTTGTATCATTTTAATACTTTCATCCGATAAAGAAGCTAGTGGAGCTTTGAAAGCTTGCAACTTGTATATAAGTGCATTTTGGTTGGCCTAATAAAAGTATCACTGTTTTGTGGATTTTCAGTGATGCTGCACATGGAGGAAAGAAATAGTCCCTCTCTATTCTGCTTTAGTCAGACTTCACCTGGAATCCTATGTCCAGTTCTGGGCATCACAATTCAACAGGGATGCTGACAAGCTGAAGCATGTCCAGAGGAGGGTGTCCAAAACAGTGAAAGTTATGGAAGCCATGTCCTATGAGGAGTGGCTAAGGGAGCTGGGTATGTTTAGCCTGGAGAAGAGAAGGTTAAGGGATAACATGATAGATGTGCGTAAATATTTAAAGGGATGTCATATTTACGATAGAGCAAGCTTCTTGTTGCTTTTTTGCTGCTTGAGACTAGGACATATAGATTCAAACTAGGACAACAAGGACAGACCAGTTCTCAGTCCCAATGTTGGGAGAAAAGTGAGATATCAATAAATAAAAATAGAAACACCTCATAGGTGAGAGTGATACGCTTAGGCTTCATTAAAAGAGATTTGGTACCAATAGTAGCAATAACATGGAAATAATGGAGATAGGTTCACCACAAAAAAAGAGGAGCATTTCAACATGTTTCATCCAATGTTTTATTCAAACAAATAATATGAACACATGAAACAAAAACAAAACATCTTTAACCTTCTGGAGAGCATGAAACTTTTAAATAGTCAAATAGTTTTAATTGCCTATGCCCTGTGAGTTGCTTGATGGTTTTGAGTGAAACCTTTTCTCTTGGCATTTAAGTGTTTTCTCTCCTGTGTAAGTTACTTGATAATGATTGAGGATTCTTCTCTCAATGAAACTTTTCTCATACTCTAGGCATTTAAATGGGTTTCCCTCCTGCATCAGCTTTTTGATGGCAAGGGAGGACTCTTTTCACCTTTCCCACACTCCAGGCATTTAAATGTTTTTTTTTGTGTGTGATTTTTTTATGACAAGTGACATGTATCTTCTGAATATACCTTTTCCCACATTCCAGGCATTGAAAGACTTTCTTTCCTGTGTGAGTTACTTCATGACTTGGTGAGGTGTGTCATCTGAGTGAAACCTTTTCCACACTATAGGCATTTAAATGGTTTCTCTATGTGAATGTTTTTGATGATTAGTGAAGTGTATCTTCTGAGTAAACCTTTAACCACACTCAAGGCATTTCAAAGTTTTCTCTTCTGTGTAGTTGCTTGATGACTAGCGAGACTTGTCTTCTGAATGAAACTTTCCCCATATTCCATGCATTTAAATGGTTTCTCTGCTGTGTGTTTTTTGATGATAGGTGAGCTGTGTCTTCGAAGTGAAATCTTTTCCACACTCCAGGCATTTAAACAGTTTCTTTCCTGTGCGAATTGTCTGATGATGAGTAAATTCTCTTTTCATAATGAAACCTTTCCCACACTCCAGGCATTAAAATGGTTTCTTTCCTGTGTGATTTTTTTGATGATAAGTGAGCTGTGTCTTCCAAGCAAAACCTTTTCCACACTCCAGGCATTTAAAAGGTTTTTCCCCACTGTGAGTTCTTTGATGACGAATGAAGTCTCTTTTCACAATGAAACCTTTTCCACACTCCAGACATTGAAATGGCTTTTCCCCACTGTGAGTTTTTTGATGATGGGTAAAGTCTCTTTTCACAATGAAACCTTTCCCACACTCCAGGCATTGAAATGGCTTTTCCCCACTGTGAGTTTTTTGATGACGAGTCAAGTCACTTTTCATAATGAAACCTTTTCCACACTCCAGGCATATAAATGGTTTCTCTCCTGTATGAGTTTTTTGATGATAGGTGAAGTGTGTCTTCTGAGTGAAACCTTTCCCACACTCCATGCATTTAAATGGTTTCTCTCCTGTGTGAGTTGCTTGATGACGGATGAAGTCACTTTTCATAATGAAACCTTTCCTACACTCCAGACATTTAAATAGTTCCTCTCCTGTATGAGTTTTTTGATGACAGGTGAGGTGTGCCTTCTGAGTGAAACCTTTTCCACACTCCAGGCATTTAAATGGTTTCTCTCCTGTGTGAGTTGCTTGATGATACGTGAGGTGTGTCTTCTGAGCAAAACTTTTTCCACACTCCAGGCATTTAAATGGTTTCTCTTCTGTATGAGTTTTTTGATGATAGGTGAGTTGTGTCTTCTGAGTGAAACCTTTTCCACACTCCAGGCATTTAAATGGTTTCTCTCCTGTGTGAGTTTTTTGATGATAGGTGAGGTGTGTCTTCCGAGCAAAACCTTTTCCACACTCCAGGCATTTAAAGGGTTTCTCTCCTGTGTGAGTTGTTTGATGTTGAGTGAGGTGTGCCTTCCGAGTAAAGCCTTTTCCACACTCCACGCATTTAAAAGGTTTCTCTCCTGTGTGAGTTGCTTGATGACGAGTGAAATGTGTCTTCCAAATGAAACTTTTTCCACACTCCAGGCATTTAAATGGCTTCTTTCCTGTGTGAATTTTTTGATGACAGTTGAGCTGTGTCTTCCAAGCGAAACCTTTTCCACACTCCAAGCATATAAATGGTTTCTTTCCTGTGTGAATTTTTTGATGATAGGTGAGCTGTGTCTTCCAAGCGAAACCTTTCCCACACTCCAGGCATTTAAATGGCTTTTCCCCACTGTGAGTTTTTTGATGACGAGTGAAGTTGCTTTTCACAATGAAACCTTTCCCACATTCTAGGCATCTAAATGGTTTCTCTCCTGTGTGCATTTTTTGATGATAGGTGAGGTCTGTCTTCCGAGCGAAACCTTTTCCACATTCCAGGCATTTAAATAGTTTCTCTCCTGTGTGAGTTATTTGATGATAAGTGAGGTGTGTCTTCCGAGTGAAACCTTTTCCACACTCCAGGCATTTAAATGGTTTCTCTCCTGTGTGAATTGCTTGATGTTGAGTGAGGTATGTCTTCTGAGTGAAATCTTTTCCACACACCAGGCATTTAAACCGTTTCTCTCCTGTGTGAGTTGCTTGATGACGAGTGAGGTGTGCCTTTCGATTGTAGCCTTTTCTACACTCCAGGCATTTAAATAGTTTCTCTCCTGTATGAGCTACTTGTTGACAGTTGAGGGTTTTCTTCTGAGTGAAACTTTTTACATACTCCAAGCATTTCAAAGGTCTCATTCTTCTATAAATATTTTTAAGTGAAATAAAACTGGAGCTGTTTCCACACTCACCACCTTTGAATGATTTCTGAATTCTCCTGTGAAGAGTAAGGCTTGCTTTAGAGCTGAAACTTCTGTCATGTGCAAGAAAAAGATATTTACTTCTTTCCTTTTGTTTCTGTATTCTTCCTTGTATTGAGATTCCACAAACATCACCTTTTTGAGAAGGGTGTATGATCCTCCATTCGTTTTTGGTGTCAGTTTTTCTTTCCTTCTCTTTTACTTGTTTGCACTGGTCTCTTTGCATCAATGCTTGACATGGTTTCCCATCATACTCTTTCAGTCGCCCATCACTTCCTGGAAGGGAGAGAAAGTACTGCTCAGAAAACAAAAAATATCAGAAAGCCTCATAGACAGAGATGGGACTCCAGAACCTCTCCATTAGCTCTCCTAAGAGGTAAGTTCTCTTTCCTTGAAAGGAGGTAGTTCTAAGGATTTTGGGATTACAGAATCATAGAGTTAAAAAAAAAGAATAATAAATTTGGAAGAGATCACAAGGTCCATCCTGTCCAATATCCTGCTGTGCAGGAGTACACAATCGAAGTATCATATGAACTAGTAATCTGAGTTCATCTCCTGCAGCGCAAATCACCTTAAAAACAATTATGTAGGTTTTCCTGTTCTAATGTCCCTTTCCCATTGTAAGCCTCTGGGCAAACAATGTCTGGATTGTTTCTGATCTTGAGTAAAATGTGCCAGGAGAGGAGAAGAACCTCTCACAAATAGAACAGATTGTGCTTGGTGGCATTAATGAAGAATCAGTATTGTGGGGCAAGTGGCCTTACATACCAGCTATTACATCCATCTGTCACACCCTGTCTGGAGGACTCGGAGGATGAACCAGAACCTCCTCTGGGATCTGAGCCTACAGCTGTGGAGCCTCAGCTTGGCCCAAGCTCTGCTATGCCCACTCCAGCAGAGCCTGTGGCCTCTCTTCCAGACAGGACATGACACCATCAGATAATGCTAAAATGCAAACTGATGTACTGCTTTTAAAAAAGAACTTTAGAGCATCTATCTGGGGACTTAATTTAGGGTGTAAAGAATCTTTAGGAGCAAGGAATGGTTTTTTGCCATTCATGTGGGGAGGGGGAGATGTCCAGAACAGAATCCTCACAGATATCAAGGGCCGACTATACTAGTGTCCTAATAAATTTTTAAAAAACATTTGGAATTTCTAATCCTAAAATATCCAGACAACAAAGTAGATACAGAGGAACACTGCTATCTGTTGGGGTTGCTCAAGTCCCATTAAATACAATAGCAGAGTAAAATGGTGTCTCTTAAATAACTGGCAAAATCAAGGCTTGCTTTTTGAAATTTATATTTTTTTTAATATGTTCAAACAGTGGGTGGTTGAATACATGGATAAAGAATCTGTGGATAAGGAGGTCCAACTGTACCTTCATTACCTAGTTCAGTTTTGTTTGGTCAGTCCCAAAATTTCTTCTTATACCGAGAACATGAGAAAATCTCTAGCTATCTAAAGAGGCCATGGGAGAACCAGCATGTAGTAGTTTGAGTGTTGCACTAGGATTCCTGGAGACCAGGGTACAAATAAACTGGGTGGCTTTGTGCAGGTCACACCCTCTCAGCCTCTCGATGAGAAACCCCAGGGCAAGTTCACCATATGCTAACTAGCCCCTGCCTCCACAATGGGCTTGGCTTTATCTTTTGGCAAGATGATCTGGGCCAGTAATAGCAGCCATTTCCTCCGTCCCCTCCCTGGAAGGCTCTCCCTCTGTATCCATTTTTAGAGGATTTAGTGTGAGGAACATGACTAATTAGGAGCAAGGAAGCAAGATGTGACTGATTTCTTCTTTTGCCTTCTTACTTGCCCTTAACAATCCAATCTTTCAGTTTGGATGGGGCCACAGCGGCAACTGGAGGAGGCAAAGCAGGCCCTGGGGGTGATACTGCTAGTGAGACCCCCAATACTCCACCCAGAGGTCCAAGCTCAGGAGTCCAACTGGACCTCACATTATCCATTGTGACCTTGACCAAGATCTGCTAGTGAAGGACTTTCTGAGAAGAGACGCCAGAAATAGCAAAGCTGAAAGAAAACCACTCAGCCTGCTTTAATCTATCAAGATTGAAGAAAACTCTCAGGATTACTTTTCAACACTGTTTAATCCCAAGAAACAGGGAGCCTTACTCAGAGGGAACAGGGCCCCCAGAATCTCCTCCATCACTTCCCGATGAAGGGCCCTTTGGCTTGGATCCAGCAGGGCCCATTCCTTCTCCGTGAAATCCACAGAAACCTCCTCAAAGGTCACCTGCAGAAAGAGAAAATTATTCTTTCAGATTGCTCAAGAAAAATGAAATCTTTACAAGATGCCATCCACAAGCTTCTTATAGTAGAAACCTGTGATGGAAGCGAATGGAAATAACAAGATTCTGTAGGGACCTGGGAGTGGTCAAATGGAGTTGGGCATGCAGTCCAGCCCTTTCTTGGCTCACTTTAAATTCTGTCCCCTACCTGATCTAGTCTTCCAGAAGCTGTTCTGAGTCCATCAGGATGAAGAGATGTGCTTGTAAACATACAGCCAGTCCTTATTCTGCCTCCTGGGAGGAACAGAAAAGGAAAGGGAATATTTCTAACTCTTCTCTCTTCTACCAGCCCCTCTTACATGTGCAAATGCAGCATACAACATTTTCCATATCAGGCTTTATTGCATTGTTTTCCGCAGACATGCGACTGTAACTGAATACTGAAAGTCTGTGCTATTCCCATCCTCTTTCACCATCCTCCTAGTGCCAATGTTGCTAAAACAACTAGCAACAAAGAGGACGAGGAGGAAAAGGAGGGCTGGTCAGGCATAAAAAGTTCTTGTAAAATATACTCCACTGTCAGAGGCTTTATTAACTTGAGGTATGCCTGTAATTTCAAACTGCTAGTTGGGCTATATAAAATGGTCCAAGTGCTGAAACTGATGGAGTTCAGATATTTCAGACATATTTGAGAAGAGGGAGTCAAACAGGAAACCTCCCTCTTAGCCCTTACTCATTGAGGAGGATACACCTTCTCTGTCCTGCATGATCCACTTGGGCCACTGTCTTTGACTGGATTCACAAGGACACTTCTCCTTCTCAGCCATCTCTTTCACAAACAAGTCCTGCAGCAGAAGCAGAAATGCAGAGGGAGGAGGAAGAGAGAAGAATTAGGAAAAGAAAGGAAGAGGGCAAGTCCTTGTGGGGCAGAGTGGAAAAAAAAACACTGGGAAGTGGTGGCAAGATTTACACCATCATCATTATGATGAAGATGATGACTTTTATTTATTTGCATCCCATTTTCCCCCCAGGATTGCAAGTCGTCATGGCTTACAGCAATTAGAGCAACATATACATCAACAAATAATAGTTTAAAAGTAAACTGTCTATAGAATTGAAACCAATAAAACACAGAGACTAAAAGTAAAATAAAACCACAGAAACATTACTAAAAATGGTTTCAAGTAGTTTCCAGGAGGCTGTTCTCATCTATGGAGGGAGTCAAAGTACCGTCTCCAGGAAGGGAGCTCCAGAGCTGGAGAGCAGCCATTGAGAAGGCTCTATCCCATGTTCCCATGAATTATGACCATGAAGGTAGTGGCACTTGAGGGTGGAGCACACTCATGTGGGAGAATACACTTCCCGCTATGGCGGAAGTTTGCTATCCACTCCCCAATCTGCCACTGTTTGCATATTGCCCAATAATCGTTTTATTTGTATTTATGTTTAAATTCATTTTAATTCTTTCTTGGTTTAATTCAGTTTTAAGGGGTGGGAGGATTAGGGTGAGGGATTTGGGAATGTTTTAATTGTTTACTGTTTTTATAAGGTTGTACGCCACCCCGATTGCTGAGCAGAGGGGCGGGTTAAAAATAAAACTTATTATTATTATTATTATTATTATTATTATTATTATTATTATTATTATTTACACTCTTTCAATATACTTGGATCCAAACCAGACAGATCATTACAGGACATACAGTAATTAGCACTATGAACTGTGGCTGGAATTGGACCACAGAATGATAGAATTGGAAGATATGCCAAAGGTCATCCAGTCTAATCCCTTCCAGTGGAAGACACAATGAAAGCATTCTCAACTGATGGCTATCCAGACTCTGTTTAAAAACATAGGGAGTGTGTTCCATTGTCGAACAGTGCTTACCCTCTTTCTAATGTTGAGGTGGAAACTCTTTTCCTAGAATTTGCATCCACTGCTGTGTCCTAGTCTCTGGAGCAGCAGAAAACAAGCTTGCTCCATCCCCAATATGACATCTTCTTAAATATTTAAACAGGGCTACCATGTCCCCCCTTAACCTTACCTGCGTTAAACTAATCATACTCAGCTCACTCAGCTGCTCCTTGTAAGGCATGGTTTCCAGACCTTTCACCATTTTGGTCACCCTCCTCTGGACACACTCCAGCTTGTCAATGTGCCTCCAAAATTGTGGTATCCAGAACTGGGCACAATATTCCAGGTGAGGTCTGACCAAAGTAGAACAGAGTGTGACTATTACTTCCCTTGATCTAGACACTTCACTCCTATTTATGCAACCTTGGATCATATTGGCTTTTTTAGCTGCTGCATCACACTGTTGACCCATGTTCAGCTTGTGGTCTACCAAGATTCCTAGATCCTTTTCATATGCGACCAATAACAGCAAATCTGTTCAAAAAGGGAGTCATGTGTTCCCTCATACCAATCCTAGTTAACAATCTGCATGCAGCTCTTTGGACCAGGTGGAGTTTCTACATTTTTCAAAAACAGCCCCATGTACAACATGTTAGTCTTCAAATTGGATGTAACTAAGGTATGCAACACTATGTTCAGAAGAGATAATATTGGGAACAGCAGCAGTTATCATGTTACTTTTAGCTGTGTAAAAGCACTCCTGGCCACCCCTCCTTCCCGAAAGACGAGCCTAGCAAGATGCAACCAGCAACCACATTGTGTATGTGTATGGGGATTCTTTCAGAAAACATAGAATCATGATAATCTCTTATTCATAACGCTTTTGGTCAATTGCAACTAACAAGCCATTAAAGACAGTGTGCAGAAGGAGAAAAGGTGTGTGTGTGTTTGTGTACAAACCTAGTTCTAGAGACTGGGCTAGTTGAATCCAAACTCTGTAGATAAAAAGCAAAATCAATCACTGAAGCAGATTTATGAAAACGTGGCATAGCACTATTTCTGCTAGCTCTGTAGGTCTATGGAGAATCATAGCTCTGTTCTGTCTCCTGATATTTAATTAGAGACTGCCCACATATTTTCAGTAGACCTGAGGAAGCAAGAAAGAGCTGAGGTTCTCACTGTTTTGAATACTCTAGTACAGGGGTAAGCAACCTTTTTGAGCCGGGGGCCGGGTTGCTGTCCCTCAGACAATTGGGGGGCCCGAAGCACCAAAAATAAATAAATAAATAAATAAAAATATTAAAAAATAAAAAAATATGCATGCACACTCTCTCAGCCCCAGAAAAGCCATGGCAAAACCCCTATGGAGATTTTGCCAAGAAAACCCCAAGAACAATAATAACAACAATAATCAATATCATCATGGCGGGCGGCGGCGGCGGCAGGACCAGCCTGGGGCCGGTCCAAAGGCCTCGGGGGGCCGCATCCGGCCCCCCGGGCCTTAGATTGCCTACCCCTGCTCTAGTATATCCAAAGTGGGCAATGTGCACCTCCTTTGGGAGGAGGGAGCAAAAAGATTCAGGGGTGGTGGTCAAGGAGAAAAGGAATATTTTTAGATATTTGTCTAAAAGTAGTAGAGCAGACAGTTTCAGAGAACTAATGCCAGCTGTTTTCTAGTAGCCTGGTGCAGACCAGCTAATGGCATTTATTTTCTACACTCGTCAATCCTCATTTGCAGCTTTGACTTTAGCAGATTTGATTATTCATGGATTTTATTAATATGTTATCTCTAGGAATGTCTAGGTCCTCCAGCGCAACTCTACGGTCAACTTTAACCAAAAGTCGCACTGAAGGACCTTGAGATTCCTAGAGACAACACACCACTAGGCCTTAGTAGCTCCTCCAACGCAATTCTATGGTCAATGTCTGGCAGATGTTGACCACAGAAGTGCATTGGAGAACCTAGAGATTCCTAGAGAGGTGGGTTGTTTTTTTATTTGCAGTTTTTCCACATTAACAGGGTCCTGTGCCCCAACCTCAGGGAATGTGGAGGGAGAAGTGTACTTTTCATTCATTCATTTAAAAGATTTATATTCTGCCTTTCTTCCACAATGGGATTCTCTTCTGTGCCTTTCACTCCCCCTTCTGCAGAGCTGGGGGAGGGGGAGGGAACGACCCCTGATCCTGCCCTCTCCTGTCACTCTCATTGCTCCAGGGGACAGAGAGAGGCAACTAGGACTAGATCTCTCCCTCGGTCTGCAGCTCTCTCTCACAGGAGCTGCAGGCTAATTGCCTGCCTGGGAGTGACACCAATCCTAATGAAATGACTGTGAGCAGCTCTTCTTTCTTATCTGCATTAAGAAAGCTCAGTTTGTTCAAGAATTTTCAAAATCCCTTGCAAAACAATATTAGTGATGGCTTCTTGAAATGAACTCACCTGTTCCTCTTCCTGCTTCTTCTCCTCTTCCTGGCTCAGGAGAAAACCCTCTGCCAAGGCCACTGCTTGGGAGGTCGTCTCTGCTCCACACTCTCGAAGCCAGCTCTCCATCTCTGTGGGAAGGACAACCAGGAACTGCTCCAGGATCACCAGGTCCAGCATCTGAGCCTTGGTATGTGTGTCTGGCTTTAGCCACTGAGAGCAGAGACTGTGGAGCTGGCTACAAACCTCTCGGGGTCCCCAAGCCTCCTCCTGGTAGCCAAACTCTCTGAAATGCTGGCGCTGGACCTCAGAACTGACCATCTTCTCTCCCAAACTTCTCTGCATTGGTCCTCCAAAAAGAAGCATGGCTCTTTTCTTCAGTTCTTAGACTGACCAGCATGATATTCTCCCCTAATTTATGGCAGACTGAGTCTTAATTTACCATCAGTGCACCCAGGCATCTTCCAACATGTCAAAAACCACTTTCCTCTTTTACTAGATTCTGTCTCAGGTGAAATTACCAGGGATACCAAGACCTACAAAGAAAGCAAGACATCATGTGAATGAGCTGTTCTGAAGACTCTCTTGAGAGAAGGGGGTCCTTCAGACATTATTTTTAGCAGAACGATGTAGACAACCTCACACATGCATTCTGGGTTATTCACACCACAGAACCACATCTTTCTGGGAATTGCATCACTCTGCTTCTCTGTGAGTTCAGTTGATCACATGTGCCTGCACCCTTTTCTTGTCCCTGCACCCACTGTAACCTCTCAGCCAGACAGAGGCTCCTTCTCCCACCATTCGAGGGGGTTGGCATCCCTTCTTTCCTCCCCTCCTGGTTTTAGAGGCATCTGTTTCTCTGGGGAAGGGGCAGCATTTTCTCAACCATGACGCTGAGAATGCATTCAAAGCCTGTTCAAGGTACGCAGAGTTTAATTCTGAATTAACACAGGTCCATTTGCATTGGTTATTCACACTGCTGACGATGTGAATCTTTTTTAAAAACTTGGGGGAAACTTGATTGCAGGACAAGGGTATTTTTAGGCAGTCCCCCCTCCAATTTAATTGGGGGCATTCGGGATGCATGTGAACAACAGAGACTCAACCTGGATTCATCCTGGACTGTTTTCACTGTCTGAATAGGGCCAAGGAAATGTTTTACAACCAAATCCAAGCTGGGAAAGGGCTTCCATCTCTGTGACCTTCTCCTCAGAAAGACACTAAGGAAGGGCAGAGTGTGTGTCTCTGTGTACTTTCCTTTCCTTCTGAGCCACAAACCATGTCCGTCACCTGCATTTTCAATGCATCCCCTTCCTCTAGCTCCATCCCTAAAAGTTCCCTGCCTTCTCTTGTTGCCTTTTTCCTTTTCCTCCTTTTAGCCCTTCTCTGTGAGGCAGAAATGGTGCTGCTCTTTTAAGACCATCAGATCATTCCTCTATACCAGAGGTAGGCAACCTTTCCCCTTTAAGGGCTGAGGGATTTCAGCTCCCAGAAGCCTCAGCCATGTTGGCCAATAGTCCCATGTTGGCCAATAGCTCCTGGGATTCTGGGAGCTGAAGTCCCTCGGCCCTTAAAGGGGAAAGGTTGCCTACCCCTGCTCTATATAGTCAGAGTGCCGGCCATTTAATAGTAATGACTTGTTGCCTTGTTTTAAGCTAATTTTAATGTTGATAATGATTTAATATATTTTTACGGGGGGGGGGGTTATATATTCTACTATAATTGTATGGGATTGTATTTTAATTGTAAACCGCCTTGATAGCCTTGGCTAAAGGCAGGATATAAATAACAATTTATTATTATTATTATTATTATTATTATTATTATTATTATTATTATTATTATTATTATTATTATTATTATTATTATTATTACTTTCCCTCACTGTCTACAAGGTCTTTTGCTGCCTGAAGCAGAGGAGAAAGAGGCACATGGTGCGGCTTCCAAGATCCTCCGTGGAAGAGGCGCTGCCCCTGCCGCCTCCCAGCCTCTGCTGCCTGAGGCAGGCGCTTCACCAGGCCCGAGGGTGGGGGCTCCCCTCCTCCTCCTCTCTGGGTCTGACTCTGTCGGGAAGGAAAGGAAGAGGGTCCCAAAGGGAGGGAATCCGGTGAGAAGGATCCGCAGCAACAGCAGGACCCCGCCTTCTTTCCTTTCCCTCCCTGGCCTCCCTCGCAGGGTTGTTGTTGTGGGGCCCCTTTGCGGGGAAAGGGAAGGGAAGGGGGCCCATGGAGCTCCAAAGGAACCTAGTCCCAAGGGGTTCTCTGTTGGTGGGAGAAGCCTCCTTCCTTCCAGCCTCCCACCTGCAGCCCTGAGGACCTCTGAAGAGGAAAAGGAGAAGGCGCTTCTTTCCTTTCCTTTCCTTTCCTCCACTTCCTCTTCAGGAGAGAAAGAGAAGCCAACCCTCCTCCTAGGTCCCGCCCTTTCCGCCCCTGTGTGGATGATAGAGAGGCCGCTCCTAGAGAGGCGATGTAGGGAAACCGGAAGGAA
>CM034703.1:325387502-325407791 GCA_020142125.1 Phrynosoma platyrhinos
CCCGAAACCAGGTTTGGGAATACAGTCTCCAGTCTTGGATGGAGTCACTCTCTCCTCCAAGGACTGTGTTCACAGTCTGGGGGTGTTCCTAGACTCGTTGCTTCACATGACTAGTCAGGTGAATGCGGCGGTCAGGAGTGCCTGTTATCAGCTTCGGCTGATACGCCAACTGCGCCCTTATCTGGATATGAGGGACCTGGAAACTGTGGTGCATGCTCTGGTAACCTCACGTTTGGATTTCTGTAATGCACTCTACATGGGGCTACCCTTGTGTCTAACCCGGAAACTTCAATTAGTCCAAAATATGGCAGCCAGGTTGGTTGCGGGAGCATCTAAGACAGAGCACATAACACCAGTGCTGAAATCTCTCCACTGGCTGCCAATTAGTTTCCGGGCGCAGTACAAGATGTTGGTTTTGACCTTTAAAGCCCTACATGGCTTGGGTCCATCTTATCTGCGGGACCGCCTCTCCCCGTATGATCCCCCCCGCGTCCTACGGTCCTCTGGGAGGAACCTGCTACAGCCCATGAAGGCTAGGCTTTCACAGACCTCCCAGAGGACCTTTTCCGCGACTACTCCCAGACTCTGGAACGGCCTGCTGGACGAGATCCGTCATATTATTACTCTGTCTGCCTTTAAAAAGGCAGTAAAGATGGATCTTTTCCGGCAGGCCTTCCCGGAACACCTCCCTGATTAATTGATGGCGATCCTCTGTTCATCCTCCGGCCGCCATGACATGTTTTCCCTATATAATTTATTGTTTTAATTATGCTGTTGTTTTAATTCTAAGCTAGTTTAATTCTGTTTTACGGGGGGGAGGGTTGGGGCAGGGGATGAGGTTTTAGTCTGTTCTTTGTAATTGATGTACGCTGCCTCGATTGCCATGCAGAGGGGCGGGATATAAATAAAATTTATTATTATTATCATTATCATTATTATTAAAGTGTTTTATTTGTTAAGTTTTATGATTGAATATTCTGTGCAGTTGTGGTTCATGCTTAAGATTTCACATATTGATATCACTAGGGCTTGGTCCCACATCTCCAGCCCCAGCACATCTTCTCCAGTCCTCAGTGCAAAGGGAGGAATCTCAGGGTGAGACCACTGTCTTGAAAAATATGTGTCTGTACAGATTCCTTGTATATATTAAAGTGTTTTATTTGTTAAGTTTTATGATTGAATGGAATATTCTGTAAAGTTGTGGTTCATGCTTAAGATTTCACATATTGATATCACTAGGGCTTGTTTTAGGAGACATTACAAGAGCTCATCGTTAGGTCTCAAGTTCTGGATTTGAAATCTCAGGGCCTGGGATAGTCTCAATCAATCAATTAATCATATTTATCAGCAAGTTTGCAGCATGAGGCCACTGCAGTACAAATCTATCTGCAAAGCCCAGAATGGCTTTGGGCAAGGATATCTGAAAAACCGTATGAACCTGCCCCAAATCTGAATACCTCATGAGACTAGGTTGCTATGTACACATGGCAGAGCTTTCTGCATACAAGTGCTTTGACTGTGGAACTCCCTACCAAGAAAAATTAGTCTGACTCCATCTCATCTGAACTTCTAATGGGCAGCTGTCTTGTTTTGTCCGGCCCTTTAAATTTCTTTGGCAATTTCACCTGCTTGGTTTTAAATTATATTTAGGAGCATACATACATACAGCAGTCCCATATTCCCTAGGATGAGGTGAAAGTTGTTAAGCTTTCTTGGGGCTATGGGGTATCCCGTTACTAGTGGAGAGGCCCCCAAGAGAGAGTAACTTGCAACGCAACACTCAGTTCTTCATACCTGTTATCTACTGCAACAACTCTTTTCAATCTAGGAAATGCATTTCCCTTAAGGTCAACCCAGCCCTAGTCTTGTCCCAACAACAGAATTCTACAGACCCGCCAAATAAGGACACAGAGGCCATATAATTAATATACGTGTATGTTGTATGCCTTCAGTTGTTTCCGGCTTATGGTGACCCTACCATGGGGTTTTCTTGGCAAGATTTGTTCAAAGGTTTGCCATTGCCTTCCCCTGAAGCTGAGAGTGTGTGATTTGCCCCAGGTCACCCAGTGCTGTTTTGGACTCTGATTCTGACTAGGATTTGAATAACCACTTGGCCATGGAGACCCTCCATGGAGACCTTAGACAAGTCACATTCTCTCAGCCTCAGAGGAAGGCAATGGCAAACCTTCTCTGGGCAAATCTTGCCAAGAAAACTCTTATGATAGAGTCACCTTACAGCTCCATCAGTCAGAAATGACTTGGAAGGCACACAACAAATTCCAGGCTCATTCAAGTGGGAAAAGACAAGTTATTGTCAAGCAGAGGGATGTTTCCCTGTAGAAGTGCATGTGGTTAAAACAATGACCAGTAGTTGAAAATGTTTGGTGATGATTGTGCCCCTCGCATGGTGGTCTCTGAATGGGAATCGCAGAAGAAAAAAGGAACAGATGGAAGAATTATTTTGCCAGAAGATTTGAGTTCCTCGTTGATTGCCTTAGCACTATCTCTTCTCAGGGTGACAGTAGCAAGATTGCTTAAAGAGGGCAGTATTGGAATCAAAGATCTTCAGTGATGTAGGGATTTGTCAGCACTGTAATTGTGTCCCCCACATCCTCCCCCACATCCATAAAATAGCAGAAATGGCAGACAACCATGTTATTTCAAGTCTTTTTATGATGGAAAAAAATCCTTAACATGATACGTAAAGATTTCTTGCACTAAGTAGGAAGAAAGAAACTGATGCTACAACAATCCTGACAACAAAGATAAGGTGGCATGTGAGACTGAGGGTAGGTTTACACTGGCCAGAATATTCTGGGAGCAGCCTGGAGTATTCTGGGCCTGAACCTGCCTCAAATTCCCCCATTACTTAGGCACTCTGGAGCAATGTGGGGCAGCTGTTCACACATGCATCCAACTGTGCTGTCCACTGCTGGCACAAGTCGCACCCTCCGAGACCAAAAATGAAGCACCCAGCATCAATCATATCACTGGGCACCTCGTTCTGACCACAGAGGAGCAACTCATGCCAAGTGACACAACAGGGCACTGTGTAAATAGCCGCCTGGTGTCGCTCCAGAATGCTTCCAATTTTCTAGGATGATCCAGAGCAAATGGTGAGGGTTTTTTTAAAGTGGTTTTAAGGAGGGATGGCTTGGATTCACTGTGGGACATGTGAAGACAGTCCACAGTTGAATTGGGCCTCTGGCTCTGCACTGTGTAGACAGGGTGATGTGAGATTGGGAGGGAAACCAGGTCATTTGGCCCGCGTAGAGAGTTATTACACCCACATTGTGGGTGGTGCTGATCAGAGGCTGAATTATTTACAGAGATGCCTTCACCTCATTGATCATTGAAGGTTTCCCCCACTTTTTTTTGGCTACTATAGAGTCTAAATTGTTTCTCTGATGGGAAGGTTACATGAAAGTACAGTTTGGAGTAGACAATCCCAATTACTTACCCACTGAATACTTATTGGGATTTGATCCAGAGCTTAATCACTCAACCCCTCTGAACAAAACCTCTTAAATTTGTGGAATTCAACTCTGATGAATCAATCTGTCTGAGACACGCTTTTGCCAAACTGCTTTTGCCAAATCCTGCAGCTTTCAAGATGTTGCAGTACAACTCTATGCACTCAACCCAGCTAAAAGAATACTGGAAGTTGCAGTCCTATAATATCCCTCCTTTATGTACATGAATATTTCCTCCCATGCATGGATGCTCTGATTCAATTCTCACTGAACAAAGTTTTTTCTCATACCATTTTGTATGGAGAGTACTGTATTTTGTTGCTCTTCAGATGTCTCCCCTCCCCATGCTAGGAACATTTTTTTGAATTCTCTGCAGTATGAATTCTCTGATGACTTATCAAGGCTACTTTCTGAATATAGCTTTTCCCACAGTGAGAACACTGAAATGGCTTCACGCCAGTATGAATTCTCTGATGGTTTCTCAAATATTCTGCCATACTGAAACATTTCCCACACTGAGAGCATTCATAAGGTTTCAATCCAGTATGAATTCTCTGATGGTTCTTCAGATATCTTCTCTGATTGAAGCATTTGCCACACTGGGAACATTTGTGTGGTTTGTCCCCAGTGTGAATTCTCTGATGGTTCTTCAAACACTGAGTCCGACTGAATTTTTTCCCACATTCAGGACATTTGTACGGTTTCTCTCCTGTGTGAATTCTTTGATGAATTGTCAAATTTCTTCGCTGACTGAAGCATTTTCCACACTGAGAACATTTATATGGTTTTGCTAGAGTATGAATTCCCTGGTGTCTCCTCAACGCTTGCCTAGAAGTGAAGATTTTTCCACACTCAGGACACTCATGCAGTTTCTCACCAGTATGAAGTTGCTGATGATTTGTCAAATGTTCTTGCTGACTGAAGCATTTCCTGCAAAAAGAACATTCAAAAGGTTTCCCTTCATTTTCAGTTCCTTGATTTCTTGGTAGTGATGCTGTGTAACAAAAATTCTTCCCAGATTCAGGAATGTTCTGAAGTTTCCCTTCTCTGTATTCACTCTGAAGTCTGTCTAAATTACCCTTATTCCCAAGCTCAGTCAATTGAGATTTATTGTCTCTTGTTACAATTTCCTGATGTTTATCAGAGTATGAATATTGCTGAATGCTTTCCCCTGACATGAACTGTTCAACACAGTCCTCTCTGGTATGTATCATATCAACATCAGGTCCATAATGAGAGTGTCGATCACATATGGAGAATAAGAGCACTTCCTCCTTTGTATATACTTTGGAATGTGGATCAACTGCAGCCGTAAGACCTTCTTGACGTTGAACATATTCCTTCGCTGTCTTTAGCGCATACTTTCTCTTATCACTTTTAGACTTCCATCTCTCTTCACACACTCCCTGCACATTCCCTTGGATTTTCTGTGGGGTTGTCTGTGGGATGTCATCCAGCTCATTTTGTCCATACTGAGAATTCTCCAGTTTGACTTGACCTCCCATACTGTCACCTGCAGAGAGAGAAAGAGTGGTGGAGAGGACATTAAGAAAAAGAAAAGGTGAAGCTAAGGTACCTGGGAAATGGGGTAAAGCTTGCCATTGTTTCTCATCCTGCCATAGCCCCTAACTGCCATTTACCCAAATGTTTTCTCAATCTTTGATCTAAATTCCATTTAAAATAACAGGATGAATGAAAGAAAAATTACAGGTATACCTCAGAATGGGTTTACATTGGCCAGAATACTCCAGCTGTTCTCGATTTTACTTTACTATTCTGGTCACTGACTGAAATAAACATTTATGACAGGGGAGGGAATAAAATCCATTGATGACTTGTTTTTTTCCCCAGACACATGAACTGAGAGAATTTGAAAGGAAATTCTTTTCTGTCTATGAATTCAGTTTGATGAATAGCAAACTGGCTCTTTTGCTGTTTTTTGGATTTATTAGCCAGGTACAAGAAAATTTCTTACCCAATGAATCTACGTGCCCTTCATCCTCCTGCAGTATTTGCCAGACAATGGTCTGTTGACTTGGCTGGGTCAGATTCTGCCAGTCTGTCTGCACAGATGGAACAGTTTCTTTGAGATCCACTGGTTCCTGCAAAGAGGAGAATCAGTAGACAGGGAAACCCTTTCCATCAGATTTGGTTGCAGAAGAATGAATGCCAAGGCAAAATATATCCCTCCATTCCATCCGATGTCATCTGGGAGAGAGACACCAGGCCCAGCACCATCGGGCCTAGACTAAGAAGAAGAGCCCTTACCTTTTAAGGGGTGGGTGGGTTTCTGTTTACATTGTATTAACATATCTTTATGTAAATTTTAATGTTGTAAGCTGCCCCGATTGCTCTACAGAGGGGCAGGATATAAATAATAATTATTATTATTATTATTAACTCTAAAGAGCAATTTTTCTTCTACTGAGAAATATATATATGTCTAAAATATTAAATTGATAGATCTGAACATACATCTAGCGAAGAGGTGAGTAACTATGGAAAGTCTGGAGGAGCAATTTCTCTGGTTCTAAGACCATCCAAAGGCCATTCCTTGGTGGGAAAATGCAGGTTGAGTCTCCCTCATCTGAAATGCTTGGGAGCAGTAATGTTTTTAAAACAAGGTCTCTAAACATCCATATTCACTGTAGAAATTATGCAGTGTAACACCACTTTAAGTGCTGTAGCTCCATCCTACAGAATCCTGGGATCTGTAATTTTACTAGGTTTTTCATCCTCTTTGCCAGAGTGCTGGTGCCTCACAAAACTACAAATCCCAGGATTCTGTAGGATGGAACCACGGAGGTTAAAGAGATGTTAAACTGAATTATTTCTACAATGCAGATGCACCCTAAGAGTTAGCTGTACAGTTTGAATTGTATTGTTTTTTAAAGAAATATTTAATTTGTATGTTTTAATGGTTTTTGTGTCATTGACCATTTAAATTTATTTTAATGATAATCTTTTTAATTTGTTATTATATTGTGTTCTGTAAACCTGGGTGCTGCCTGGGTCCTCTCTGCAAGGAAAAGTTGGGATACAAATTGAATAAATAACTAAATCTAAATAAATGAGCTGCCATGAATCCAGTTTTCGAGAAAATAGTATAAATATAAAAAGATAAAAATGAGTACAAATAGAGATGATAACAATAACTGTGACAATGATGGAACCAATTGCATTAGTCATTATAGCCATTACCTGAGGCTGTTTCACTACAGATGCATAGTTACAGCATTACGATTCCACTTTAACTGCCATGGCTTCATCTTATGAAATCCTTGGATTTACAGTTTAGGGAGAAGTATTTAGAACTCTCAACCAGAGACCTCTGGTGCCTCACCATACTACAACTCTCAAGATTCCACAAAATGCAGACATGGTAATTAAACAGGAATCACAGCATAACTCTTATATACTGTATGTAACTTCTACATAGCCTCCAATAAACAATTGGCTCTCTATATCCATGGATTCTGTACCAACAGACTTAACCACGCACAGATTGAAAACATTGTTTAAAAAAAATTCAAAAAGCAAACCTTGATTTTTGCCATTTTATATTAAGGGACACAATTTCACTATGCCAGTTTATATACAGTGGGCCTTCCACATTTGCTGGGCACAGGATTCCCGTGAAAGTGGAAAAAACTCAATTAGAAAAAAAAACCCACATTTTTTTTCCTTTACCCTGAGAGAACACCTGTCTAGGAATCTCTAGGTCCTCCAGTGCAACCCTACAGTCAACATCCATCAGAGGTTGACTTAGAGTCACGCTAGAGGGCCTATAAATGCCTAGAGAAGTATTTTCTCTAGAAATCTCTAGGTTCACCAGCGTGACTCTATGGTCAACCTCTGGTAGAGTCATGTTGGAGGACTTAGAGAAAACACATTAAACAAATCCATGAATAATCAATTCCTCAAAAGTCAAAGATGCAAATGTGGAGGACTGATTGAGCATCCATGGATTTTGGTATCCATTGTGGGGGGGCTATCTAGGAACCAAACCACAATGGATACCAAAGGCCCATTGTGGTACCAATCATGCTCCTAACAAAGAGATTCAGTGGAGTGCCACATACCTCTTTGACATCATTTTGGACTGTTCTCTGTGCTTCTGGGGAAAGCGATGAACTACCCTGACTGGAGCACTTGAGTGCACTTCCTGCCAAGAATGGAAGGAGGGTTTTAGAAGGGGAATCCATACAGCCCTTCATTTGACATGGAAATTAAAACTAGGTAAGCACTATCATATTAAAAATCAGAAGAAAAATAGAAAAAATGGAATGGCATTCAAAAAGTCCCTCCTTCAATCTTAACTGCCACCACCCTGGTCTCAGAGGGAGAGAAGAACTGACAATATCTGCTGGACTTGATCCCCTTCCCCACTGCCATTCTCTTTTCCTTTCATGTTATGTCTTTTTTAGACTGTAAACCTGAGAACAGGGAACTGTCAAATTAATAATCTGTAAGCCACTCTGAGAGTGGCTTTGTGGCTGAAGAGCTAAGTGTAAATACTCTAAACACATAAATAAAGCTCCAAGGAGTACATGAAGAAGTGTGCCCAGCCAAGCAAAAACTAAAGAAGAAGGATCCAATCTCAGCTCTTAAAGTTCCAAGGCTTTCGTTGCACATTCTCAAATGTGTTGTCATTTAGTCATTTCTCTCCCACCAGAGTTGGGAGCCTATGCTCCTCACAAATGTCATTGGATTTCAGCTGTCATCTGCCACAGCTAATATGATCACTTATCAAGGATCATGAGCACTGCAATCCAACAACATCTGGAGACCACAGGTGCCTCACAAAAAAGTTTCATGATGGAGAGGAGGCATCCCTCAGCATGTATAGCTTAAGGTGCTCTGCTCTGAACATTATTTCAATGGTCTTGCTAGAACACTGTCCTTGGAAACCCCAGTCAAGGGGAAGGTGCCAAGGACAACATCTGAAAGGTTGGACAGTAGGATGCATAGAAACTCCATGCAGTTGCAAAGATTTATTTTATAGGAGATTCTTCCTGCCCTAGGGTGCATCTGCACTGTAGAAATAATGCAATTTGACATCACTTTAAGTCATGTAGCTCCATCTTATGGAATCCTGGGATCTGTAGTTTTATAAGGCCTTATAAGGCCTTAGCCTTCTCTGCCAAAGAGTGCTGGTACCTCCAAATCTCAGGATTCTGTTGGATGGAGCTGTGGCAGTTAAAGTGGTGCCAAACTGTGTTACTACTACAGTGTAGATGCACCCAAAGACTGTTGTTGTTGTGTGCTTTCAAACTGTTTCCGACTTATGGTGACCCTAAGCTTATCATGGAGTTTTCTTGGCAAGTTTCTTCACAGGGTGTTTGTTATTGTCATCCTTTGAAGCCAAGAGAGTGTGACTTACCCAGCATCATCCAGTGGGTTTTATGGCTGAGCAGGGACTCGAACCCTGTTCTCCAGAGTCATAATCCATGGCTCAAACCACTACACCACATTGGTTCTCACCTACCTGATATGAAAAGAGGTCAAGCAACCTATGACATTCCACAGCAGCACTGGGGAGTTCAGCTGGGGCTGTTTTCAGATCCCTGTATGAGATCACGTATTTACTAAAGTCTGTTTGTCTCCCTTGCTGACAGAAGTCCAGAACCCCGAACATGACTTTTCTCCTAGACTTTTCTCCTGACCATTTTGGACCTCTTGTCAGCCAGGGAGGAAAGCAGACTTTACTAAATGTGTGATCTCTCAAAACCAGTGTAGGAGCATACCTATGTTTTAAGATCTTCAGAGATGGGCTTTCTCTCTTTACAACCAGCATCCCAGACACATTGGTGAGAACACAGAAGAGTGCATAGCAGCTGCTCCTAGGCCATAGATCTCCCAACAATGGGAAGTTCAACTGGCCCACTCTTTGCTCACTTTCTGACGGCAGGCAAAGACCTCTTCATGTAGGCAGACCTTTTCATGTGGCAGAAATGGGTTTACAGCATGATGTGCTGTGCTTCTACCTTTTATATTATATTTTAAATGTGCTTTAAATTGTTTCATCCAAGAGAATTAATTTTTAACTTTTGAAAAAACAGGATTTTTAGCTGAACTTTGTTTTAAAGAGTTGTAAGCTGATTTTAAAGGGTTGTTTTAAAGGTCTGTAAGCTGCTTTGGGTCCCATGGCAGGAGAAAGGAGGGGTGTAAAACAAACAAACAAACAAACAAACAAAATGTCCCAGAAACACAAATAACAAGGACTTCCTAACTCAGCACAATCCTTACCCAAGACATTGATCCCTGAATTACTGCTTTGTTTGGCTTGTTTGTAGATTTCTGCCCTCACGGCATCTGAAGGCTCTTCCTCTGCATTCTGGGAAGCCAAATATTCCTCCTTCATTGGCCCCTGAAAAAGGAAGGAGATCCAACTTGAGTCTCCATGGGCAAGTGACCCTTTCTGCTCATCAACCCTGTTCACTCATGGAAACTCAGTTGAAATACACTACCACCCCAAATAAAAAGTGGTTTCCACATCTCCCATTCCCTTAAGACTCTCCTGAGGCAGTTTTTCACAATGGCTGCATGTACACCCATAAAATGCTCTAGTTGTGAACATCCGTCACTTCATGGAGCTCTGAAAACTAAAGAAGTCTTGTTGATGATTAAAAGTGGCATTATGCCATTTTTTTCTTCCCACCGTGAAAACTGCTTGAGATATCACTGAGAAATAATTCAATAAATGACGATTATGGACTGATGGTTAAGGAAAAGTAATTAACAATGAGTTTTTGTCAATGATTATTAGTCATCTTGGCATATTTCAGAAATTCACATGGAGAACGAGTATGACAGAAGATGTACGTATACATTACCTGATTTTAATCATAGGTTGAGTCTCCCTTCTGAAATACTCCAGAATCCAAAACTGTCCATATGGGTGGCTCAGGTGGTGATGCCATTGCACAAAATTATTAAAAATATGATGTATAAAATTATCTTCCTTCTATATGTACAAGATGTATATGAAACAGAAATGAATTTCATGTTTAAACATGGGTCCCATCTCCAAGCTATCTCAGGTCCAATCCACACTACAGAAATAATACAGTTCGAGACTGCTTTAACTTTTGCAACAACCAAATCTACACTCTCTTAGGGAATGGGATGGAAAAAATCTCACCTGCCATGTCCCTCTCTCATCTTTTTGCTGGCTCACCATGAAGTTCTCCATCAAGGCCACAACCTGGGAGCAGCTCTCTGGACCTCCTGCTCGGATCCAGCTTTGCAGATCTGGTGGGAGGCTGGCCAGGAATTGCTCCAGGATCAGCAGCTCCAGGATCTGCTCCTTGTTGCGTCTCTCCGGCTTCAGCCACTGGTGACAAAGCTCCTGGAGTTGGCTGTGAATCCTTCGGGGGTCTTCAACCTCCAGGCAGCAGAACTGCCGAAAATGCTGGCGCTGCATCTCCATTCTCAGGGCATCCCCTCTCAAGATGGCAGCCTTCACTTTCCCATAATCCTCCTTGTCTTTGGTTTCTAGGCTTTGAAAGGCCTCTTCTGCTTCTCCACTCAGTGCTGGAAGGAGCCGGGCCACCCACTCTTCTCGAGGCCACTGGCAGGCTTTGGCCACTTGCTCAAAGGAGGCCAGGAAGGCCTTGGTGTCCTCCCATGGAGCACTCTCTGGTGTTACTGGAGTTTCCCATTTTGAGTGAATCGGCTGCAGCGTCTTTAGGAATTCCTGCCACTGGGCTTCCCAGTGCTGTTGCATCCCTTTCCCTGGACCTCCTTTGCCCTCTTGCAAAGCTCCCCAACCTGGTCGCTCTGCCATCCATTCAGTGTGAGCTGCACTAGTGGTCTTTCCTGCTCTGAGAGGTCTTTCTTCTAGGTCTAGCTCAGCATATAAGTGCTCCTTCATGGCTTTCTTTGCCTGGTCAAGTATACACTTACAGGTATTTATAACTGTATAAAAATTAGTTGAATTATGTTAAGAGTATTCTGAAAATAAAGACGTGGAGGAGAAATCTAGACTTGGAGACAAGTGAAAATCTTCCCAATTCAAGTCTTGGCTCTCAATCCTTTGGAACCTTTCTAGAATTGCAGAGGAGAAGAATATTGAGATTCTGGTTCTTTGGCTGGTCTTGTTGCACTCAATGGGAGGATTCAGTTTGGGTGGAGAAATGTCATCACCATGGAAAAAGCAGTGGGATTCCTTATGTGAGAGGGAAGCTTCTCCCTGAGGAAAGAAGAATGACATGTTGAAGGCATCAGGATCAAAACAAGGAGGAAGGAGTAGGGAGTTTGGGCAAACCACCTCCAAAATATTTTGCCATAATCTCATATATGAGTGCTTATTTTTGTACATTACATTGTAGGTTTAGAGACAGAGTCATGAACTGGGATTGTATCTACAATACACACTTAGGACAATCAGATACCACTTTTGCTGCCATGTCTCCTTCCTAAGGAATCCTGGGATTTGTAGCTTGGTGAAGGGATTAGAATTCTTGGCTTGAGAGCTCTAGTCCACTCCCTTGAACTATTAACCCTAGAGTTCTCTAGCAGAAAATTCTAAGTATCTTACAAAATGACAAATCCTAGGATTCAGTGAGATGGAACCATGACAGTTAAAGTGGTAGCAAAACACTATATCGCATTACAGTCGGCCCTCCTTATCCACGGATTTTTTTTATCCACAGATTCAAGCATCCACGGCTTGAAAATATTCTAAAAAAGTATAAATTACAAATAGCAAACCTTGATTTTCCATTTGATATAAGGGACACCATTTTGCTATGCCATTGTATTTAATGGACTTGAGCATCCACGGATTTTGTTATCCATGGGGGGGGGGGTCCTGGAACCAAACCCCAGCAGATAATAAGGGACCACTGTATTAAACAAACCCAGCAGGCAAACAAAAAGACACACTTTTTTTCCCCTCCCTCTGCAAGGCCTCATTCTCTTCTGGCTGTAAAACCATGGGAGAGGATAAAGGTGTCGTAAAAGTGTCCCATTTGCCAAATTGAAATAATCCCTTTGGCAAAAACATTCTCCCAAGCTTTTACAACCTGAAGAGAATGAGAGTCATGTGGAGGGAGGGGGAAAAAATATTGCTTTCAGTATGCCTGCCAGGTTTGTTTAATAATGTGATAAAGCTCTATATAATTGCAGATATACTCCAGAAATTCAGCACAGCCAAAAGTATTTCTTTATTATTATTATAGTTCATTTATATTGAACTATATGATGTATATGGCACTTTACAAAAGGATAAACTTTTTTACAAAAGTTTTACAAAAGGATAACTGCTTCAAGTATAAAATACTAAAATACAATATTAAAAATGTAATAGCAAAATACAATAGTACACTACAATATATGTAACTATATATATGTAAATAGTGTGTGTGTGTGTGTGTGTGTGTATATATATACACACACACACACACACACCGTATTTTCCGGCGTATAAGACGACCCACGTATAAGACGACCCCCCCCCATTTTCCCAATCAAAATATAGAGTTTTAGCACCTCTATCCTCATTATCCTTATATCCGGCGTATAAGACGACCCCCCCACTTTAGCCACAGATTTTGCAGGTAAAAAAGTAGTCTTATACGCAGGAAAATAAGGTATATATAAAGGTATTATATAATACATATGTAATAGTAAACTACAATATATATGTAGTGGTATCTGTTTGGGTTAATATTGCGTTATTTCTCCTTTACACAAACACATCTGAAAAACAACTCGCTATTGTGGGCTTTTTCGGAATTTTAAATCCCGTTTCTGCACGGGATTTAAGCAATTTGCCTCCATGTGATAAACTCCTAAGTCTTTCCTCATATGGCATGGTTTCCAAACCCTACACCATTTTGGTCACCCTCCTCAGGATATGCTCTAATACAGTAAGTACTTAAAATTTAACATTCTTCAAAATTCTTCAAATCTGTACATACAGTCGCCCCTCCGTTCTCGTGGACTTGAAGTCTGCGGTTTTGCATATTCATGGAGGGGCGACCTCCATTTAAATCAATGGGGCACCCCCTCACAGGTGTGCTCCTATGCGTCCCCATGGGGGCACTCCTCATTCAAGCCTATGGGGCTTGAATATTTGCAAATCTCTGTTTTCTTGGGGGGGGTCTGGAACGTATACCCCACGAAAACAGAGGGCCAACTATATGTCTGTATGTGTATTATATATATATATATAAAACAGTGTGGCATAAAAAGCAATAAAGTAAGTACCTAAAATTTAACATTCTTTAAAATCCTTAAAATTTGCATATATATATATATATATATATGAGTGACATAAAAGGCAATACAGTAAGTACTTAAAATTTAAAATCCTTAAAAATTCTTCAAAATGTCATATAAAACACGAGTGGCATAAAAAGTAATACAGTAAATACCTAACATTAACATCTTCCAAAATTCTTCATAATTTGCATATTGAGTCATATAAAACAAGAGTGGCATAAAAAGCAATACAGTTTAGTACCTAAAATTTAACTTTCTTCAAAATTCTTCAAAATTCGCATTTATATAAGTCATATAAAACAAGAGTGGCATAAAGAGCAATACAGTAAGTACCCAAAATTTAAAATTTTTCAAAATTCTTCAAAATTTGCACACACACACACACACACACATATATGAATCATATAAAGCAAGAGTGTCATAAAAGGCAATACAATAAGTACTTAAAATTTAATAATAATAATAATAATAATAATAATAATAATAATAATAATAATAATTTATATGCTGCCCCCTCTGAGATCAAAATTTAACATTCTTCAAAACTTGCTACTTAATTTTCTGATTTTGGTTTAAACCCCCTCCAGTCCAAAAAACACGCCCATTTCTCCCAGTTCACCTTTCCTCCTTTTCCCAGTTCAAAAGCTTCTTCCAGCTCCAAAGCCTCTTCCCACTTTCAGGAGGCCGTTCTAGGAAGAGCAGCACTCTATGGTTCTGGAACCATAGAGCTCTTTGGCACTATCGGCCAGATCGTCTCCCAATCTAGGGGGCGCTCTGGCACATACTCTCGAGGGTGGTGGAGGGGAGCTCTATGGTTCGCGAGAGTATGTGCCAGAGCGGCCTCTAGATTAGGAGATGATCTGGCCGATAGTGCCAAAGAGCTCTATGATTCAGCTAGGAAAAGGGAGGGGGGTAGAGAGGAGAAAACAATGTCATGTTAAAAATTAAGGCACAAGCTGCTGCCACACTGCAGAATTAATGCAGTTTGACACTGCTTTAACTGCCCTGGCTCCAGGCTATGGTATCCTGGGATTTGTAGTTTGCTGTGGCACCAGAACTACCTGATAGGGAATGCTAAAAATCTCATAAAACTATAAAAATCCCAGGATTCCATAGTATTGAACCATGGCATATAAAGAAGCCTCAAATTGCATTAATTGTGCAGTGCAGACACAGCCAGAATCTATGTCTTGCCTTTTACTCTGAGCAGTTTCTCTTCTTTACTTCACTTTACACATGGTATCCTGGGATTTGTAGTTTGTTGTGGCACTAGAGCTCTGACAGAAGACTACATATCCCACAGATTCATAGTATTGAGCCCTGGCGATTAAAGAGGTCTCAAACTGCCACACTGCAGAATTAATGCACTTTGACACTGCCATGGCTCCATCCTGTGGAAACCTGGAATCTGTAGTTTGTTGTGGCACCAGAGCTCTTTGACAGAGAAAGCTGAATGGCTCAAAAAACTAGAAATCCCATAGCATTGAGCCATGGCAATTAAAGCAGTGTCAAACTGCCTACAAGAAGCTGCTGCCTGACTGCAGAATAGGTGCAGTTTGACACTGCTTTAACTTTCTTGGCTCCATCCTGTGGAATCCTGGGATTTGTAGTTTGCTGTGGCACCAGAGCTCGCTGACAGAGAAGGCGAAATGTCTCACAAAACTACATATCCCAGAGTTCTATACCATGGAGCCATGGCAGTTAAAGCCATGGTAAATCATACTAAATGGTCAATACAGCTAAAGGCCTGCTTATTTAGGCAGGATTTTGGCAAGTGATTGGTTGTTTTATTTATTTAATTTTTATCCCACCTTTCTCCTTGCAGAGGACCCAAAGAAGCATTTTTATTGAGTGGGTGTTGTACTTTCTATATGTTTTTATCTTTGTGTTTGTTATTGTTGTGTGCCTTCAAGTCGTTTCTGACTTATGGCAACCCTGAAGCAAACCTAGTGTGAGGTTTTCTTGCCAAGATTTGTTCAGAGGAGGTTAGCCACTGCCATTCTCTGAGGCTGAGAGAGTGTGACTTGCCCAAGGTCGCCCAGTGGCTTTACATGGGTGAACCAGGATTCGAACCCTGGTCTCCCAGGATCCTAATCCAATGCTCAAACCATTACACCATGCTGGACCCTTATCTGTGTGGCACTGTTTAAATTTAATATGTGAAATTCTTGCATGCTTAATTCTGTTTTCATTCAAAATTTCCAGAGCTGCCTTGAGTCCATGTTTGTTTGTTTTTTGTCAAGGAAAAAGGTAGGACATAGAACCAGTAAATAAACAAGCCAAAACAGAAGATTCAGGATAAATCAGATTGGTGTAAATAAAACTTCAAACCTTACCACCAAAAACTTTGAAGCCAGGTAACAACAAATCTATGGTTGCATTCTCACTGCAGAAATAACCCAGTTTGACACCACTTTAACTGCCATGGAACTGCCATGGTGTGGAATCCTTCTATGGCAGACAGCTCTGGTGCCACAACAGACCTCAAATCCCAGGATTCCATAGTACTGAGCCTTGGCAGTTTAAAGTGCTGTCAAACTAGGCTATTTCTACAGTGCGAATGCAGCCTCATGAGTCAAAGCAGAAGGAAGAACAATCCCCTCCGAGGGAAAAGGGCTTTTTACACTGACATCTCCAGGTATATTTTCCTCGGTGTTTGAGAAGCCAGAATTTAACCGTACAATGTGACCAAAGGAAACCATTTTGTTAGCTTCCCTAATGAAATGTTGTGCGCCTTCAAGTTATTTCCGACTTATGGTGACCCTAAGGTGAACCTATCATGGGGTTTTCTTAGCAAGATTTGTTCAGAGGGGTTTTGTCATTGCCTTCCCGAGGCTGAGAGAGTGTGACTTGCTCAAGGCCACCCAGTGAGTTTCCATGGTTGAGTGTGGATTCGAACCCTGGTCTCCAGAGTCACAGTCCAACACTCAAACCCTATGTCACACACAAGAATGGATAACATGATTTCCTATTCTCCTATTTGGTCTGATCTAGCAAGGCTCTTCTTTTTATTCTTGTTTTTATTTTGTTCTGATTCGTCAGAATCTGGTGGGCAAATATTGGTGGCATTTCTTGCTTGGTTCAGCGAACACCACACCTTCAGCAAAACATGCTATATTTATTAATTTATTAATTTTAAAAAGCATCCAAAGTATTTCCAGCTCCTATACACCAAAAATTCTTCATTCCAAAACAGAAAAAAAAAAAGGAAATATTTGTCTTCGTGCAAAAGCATCAATGGCTTATGTAGTCTTTTTCCCTATTAGATATATGTTCCCTTATAAATGTCATACTGGGAATTGGTTGAAATGTAGGCCATGTCCTGGAAACAGCGGACATTGGGTCACCCTGTTTTAAGCTCTGTAGGGAGATCCTTCTTGGAAAGTTCTCCCCAATTCCAGTGCCATTCCTGATGAAACATGTAGTCCCTTTTCTCTTTTCAGCAGCACTAGGCCTCCAGTCAATACTAGCGTTCTTGCTGACATGGATGGAGCAGGCAGATGGGAACAGCAGGAAGAGGATTACTTTTGTAAGGCTTGGATGCTGAAGATCACTATTCCTCTTCTGTGGTTTCCTACGAGAAAGGAAAGTGGTACTATGGGAAAGCTGACGTCAAAATGGCAGCCCTGTCACTTTCAGTAGGAAACTCCCATCTCCACTTCCAATGGCAGCCCGTCTCCACTTCCAAATTGCCAGATCTTCCCAAATTGGTGGGGGAAAAGGAGTGGGGAAGGGGATTCACCTTCCCAAGCGCTCCCATAGTCATAGAATCATAGAGTTGGAAGAGACCACAAGGGCCATCCAGTCCAACCTCTTGCCCTGCAGGAACTCTCAATCAAAGCACCCCCGAGAGATGGCCATCCAGCCTCTGTTTAAAGACCTCCAAAGAAGGAGACTCTACCACCCTCCGAGGGAGTGTGTTCCAATGTCAAACAGCTTTTATCATCAGGACGTTCCTCCTAATGTTTAGGTGGAATCTCTTTTCCAATAGCTTGCATCCGTTGTTCTAGATCCCATTCTCTGGAGCAGCAGAAAACAAGCTTGCTCCATCCTCAGTATGACATCCCTTCAAATATTTAAACAGGGCTAGTCCTTGCCAGTTGTTGGTTTTTTGACGATACCAGTGCAGTGGTTAAATGTCTGTACTGCAGCAACTCATTCACAAACCACAAGGTTGTGAGCTCAATACCAGCCAGGGGCTCAGGGTCCACTCAACCTGTCATCCTTTCGTAGGCTGCTAAAATGAATATCCAGTACCCAGTTTGTTGGGAGTAATTGGCTTACACATTGCAAACTGCTTAGCAAGTGCTTAAATGCACTGATAAGCGGTACAGAAGTGTATTTGCTATTGCTATTGTTGTGTGTCTTCATGCCATTTCTGACTTATGGTGACCCTATCATGGGGTCTTCTTTGCAAGATTCGTTCAGAGGGGGTTTGCCATTGCCATCCTCTGAGGCTGAGTGTGACTCTCCCAGTGGGTCTCACCTGGTGGGTTTCCATGGCCAAGTCAGGATTTGAACCTGGGTCCCCAGAGTCGTAGTCCAACGCTCAAACCAGTACACCACAGGACTTGTTTAATCCAGATACAGAACTCCAGACTGAATTCTTGGCTCTCTCCAAGGGGAGGCCCATCACCTTCTTTGCTCTGATGCTTTGGGCCCAAAGGCCATTAACCTTATATCTGACCCTACTATTTTGCTTTTGTGGGTTTTGGAAGCAGTGGCAAAGTCTGGGCCAATCCATTCATTCTCTGAAGAGGGAACTCTAACCAGCCAGGAGGACTCTTTGGTTGCTCGGCTAAATCCTCATGGATAGGTCATTTCTGCTATGAAAGTCTCAAGAGAGAGAAATACTGAACCATCCCAAATTGGTTTCATCTAGTAGTGAGAACTCAAATGGGGTAACTTAGGCTCATCTATTAGCTTGCTTTCATATCTGCATTTTCTAGCCTGTTTTAACATAGAGAAGAGAGGCTCTCGAACTCTTGCCATGAGATATTCATATTCATATCTACAATGCTTAATTATTGCATCCTTGAAAACAAAACTCTTTCCACGCTGATGACATTCATAAAGTCTCTGGGAGTTCTCTCATGACAAACCAGTCCATCTAAGAGATATCGCGCAGACATCTGGATGTTGGGTTCCTTCCTTTCCTGAATGAATTCTCTAATAATCATTCAGATATATTCTGATATTCAAATATATTCTTCTCACACAGCTGATTTCTTTACGGTGATACAAACTGCCTCCCGTTTCTTCACATCCCCTCCCAGTTTGAAGTGTTTCTTACACACTCAACATTTGTATGGATCTTCTCCTTGTGAGTTCTCTGGTGACTCATCAAGGATCCACTCTGACTGAAACCTTTCCCGCACTGAGAACATTGGTAGGGTTTCAACCCAGAGTGAATTCTCAGATGGTTCTTCAAATATCTTCTCTGATTGAAGCACTTGCCACACTGGGAACATGCATATGGCTTCTCTCCAGTATGCGTTCTCTGATGGTTCTTCAAACACTGGCCCCGAATGAATCTCTTCCCACATTCGGAACATTTATACGGTTTCTCTCCAGTGTGAATCCTCTGATGAATTTTCAGGTATCTTGTCTGGTTGAAGCATTTCCCACACTGAGAACATATGTACGGTTTCACTCCTGCGTGAGTTCTCTGATGGTTTTCCAAATTTCTTCTCTGATTGAACGATTTTCCACACTGAGAACACATGTACGGTTTCACCAGAATCCGCATTTCCTGGTGTTTCATGGACATCTCTCTGAAAGTGAATACTTTCTCATCCTCCGAGCATTCCTGCCTTTTATCTCCGGTATGAAGTTGCTGATGCTTCATCCACTCCTCTCTCTCACTGAAGCATTTCCTACAATGGGAACATTCATATGGTTTCCCTTCATTATGAATTTTTTGATTTCTCTTCTGTGACTTTGTATAACTGACACTGTTGCCACACTCAGGAACATTACTAAAGTTTTCTTCTAATTGGTTATGCCAGTCTCTGCTCAAAACCTCCCCATTCATATCCTCAGGTAATTCACATTTAAACTTTTCTGCACTCTTTTGCTGATGACTGTCAGAGAACAAATTTTGGCAAAAGTTTTCCTCTGATATGGAATACTCATCATGGTCTTCCCTGTTAGGGATTATATCAATATCTGCATTATGGTGATACGTTTGATCATACTTGGAGGGCATGGTCATTTCTCCCCTTGTAGGTACTTTGGAAGGATGGTGAATTGCAACTGTAGGATCTCTGACAAGCCCAGTACATTCCTCCTCCAGCTCCACTGACTGTTTTCTGTGTGCCATTTTGGACTCATGTTGTTCCTTGCACATCTCAGCTATCTCCAGCACCTTCTCTTGGCCCATCTGCAGGGCTGTCTTGGGATTTTGCACAGGCTCGTCTTCTCCACACTGAGAATTTTCCATCTTGACCTGCCTTCCCTTTCCATCACCTGTGGAGACACAGAAATAAATGTTGCTTATTGTGTGGTACCGTAAAGCAGGACAAGGCACTGTGATCGGCAGTGTGATGTGGCAGCTAAAAAGGCCAATGCGATTCTACGCTGCATC